>CAAE01015016.1:210088-224653 GCA_000180735.1 Tetraodon nigroviridis
TTCAGGTAAGTTTAGTGGGATTTTCTCAACACTACGTTTCCCCGTGCCTGTTTAAACCATTATTCCACAGAAGCCAAGAACAATTTCCTCACAAAAAGCCATTAAAAGTCACCTTTAAATCTGCAGACAGGATTTATCCCACTGCACTGCTGCAATATGCCTTTACAATAATGAATCTTTAATCCATAAAGTTTTGATTTGGCACCTTTCCCAGACAAAAAAATAAGTGAAATAATGGTTTTTACATTGTAATTAAACATAAGGGGTCTTAGAATCCTGTTTTTTTTCTTTTTATAGGTACCCCTGTAAGCACAATTTAATGGAAAAACAGCCTGTGTGTAAGCACTTGTGTGTTCATCACATAATTTTGCTTTTGCAGAAAAAGTCATTTTCACAGCCAAACAGCACAGTCCAACTATTTGTTTTGGGTCCTTGAAAATGCATAATTCAGTACTGCAGCAGGTTCAGCATGACCTTGTTTGATAAGAACTCTAATGTTAGCTAAAATGTGCACTTTTTTTAAATGGTTTTACAGCAAAATCACACTTGACATAAGGTTTATTAGTCACGTTGGAGGCTTTTATATTACTAGAAATCGGAAATGTCTATATTACAAGACAATTAAATATAAATTGAATCAAAAATGACCCTAGGCACTTGTCACCTCATCAGTACTAATGCACTTAGTTTTAATTTAAGTTATTGGTAGCCACTCAAATCTCATGCTACACGAAGGGACAAGTTTCAACATTCCCCTTCCTTTATTAAAACCCGTAAGATAATGGCTTAGCTTTTGTGTGCCTCCATGCAACAGTAACGATGCAATTTGCATCAATAAATGAAGGCATATAATATTAAAAATGTACTAACAACTTTCCAATTGTAAGTCTTGGGGTAATATATATATATGTATGTGTATATACAGTATATATACATTTATAAACACACTGTAATTCTAATTTTGATATGACCTAATTCTTATTAATGATTTATTCAGAGACTGATCCAGGTGGGTCTAAACATCAAAGCATAGCTGAACAAATATCTCCACGATGCTCTTTGATCAGGACACACTCCCATTGCTGTTTGTAGTAGAAAACAGTGGAAACCAAAGATACCAGGAATATTGGGCTGGGGGCAACACGGACCAAAACGGTATTTCTCAAATATTAAGAAAATATGGATGCCTACAGCTACAAAACTTCACAGACAAGAAGGACATGGATCGTGTGCTGGCAATCAAAATCCCGAGGACCTGCAAAACAGTAATACTTGATATTTACACTGCAATTTAGCTCCTCCTCTGAGCCCCTGTCTGCAGAAAGGCTTTGGTGCAGTCAGTTACTAAAGATAGTTACTAAAGTCTCTACCACAGGAGCTTTAGGCAGGACTGGTAGAGCTGGAGCATTTTCACACAATATCAACAAAAAAACAAAATAAAAGAAACACATTTAACATCTGTGCTTACTTTAGCAGTGGCTGCTTAGGGGGCGGAGGTGGATCCCTGTCCTGGTTCTGAGGAGGCTTCTTGGTCACCTGTTTATAAATGTTCCTGGCTGTCACCCCGAGCCAAAGCATGGTGGAAAGGGACGAGTAGTGCAGCACAATCCCGACCTAAAATGAACACATGAGTACATTAAAAGACTAGACCAGCTGCACAACAGGTCTCACGCTTCATCAGTGAAAGGGAGAAATAAAAGAAGATGTCTCTATCTATCTATCTAGATATACCGGTAGATATAGATATAGATATATGATATACATGTGTGTGTGTGTGTGTGTGTGTGTGTGTGTGTGTGTGTGTGTGTGTGCGCCCGCCCCTTTGGCTAATCCTTTACTGAAAGACAATATTGCAAAAGTGCCCGTGAATCATCAAGGTTGTGTAGGATAAGAGCATTATGCTGAGGATCTACTTCTGGATACTGAGCAGCTCTTATCAGTTGAGTTAGAGGACACAGGTTTGCGCTGTGAATAATAAATCAGAATAGAAATGATAGTCACGTTGGCCGCTATCAGCGCAGTAATGTTTTCCAAAAAATCGCCGTACACATCTGCTGTTTGGCATTTTAATATTCATGAACCAGAGCTGGAGCAATCTGATCCAACTTTGTTGAAAAGCTTGGAGACACACACTAACAAAGACACATGTAGTAAGAAATGAGACTAAAAAGAGGATAAAAACGAATCAGTCCTGATGAACTAACAGCCCGTTATCCAGTCAAAGGGTTTCTCTTCTTAAATGCCGGCACCAGTGCACCGGAGTCCAGATGCTAATTGGAAGTGCTCTTCAGCTGATGATAGCGAGGAGTCAATCAACGCAGAGCCTACAACACTTCCGAGCTTCATTAGCACAGCAGACAGACACAAAGAACGACACAAGGAGAACGGTGTTCTTAAATCAAAAAGATTGTTGGCGTTACTTGTCGATGGGAAATGTCTGATGATGCCCCGAGCAAGTTATTAAAAGTTTCAATGATCTTAAAATGAAAAAAAAAAACAACAACTGTTGACTGCAGTGTTTTACCAGACGTGTTTACATGTTTTTTAAACAAAATGACCAAACATTAATCAGCTTTGCAGAGATTTACGGTGTTGTTTAGAAATATTAATTTCATGTCAAATTCCCAGGTAGACTTGGAACAGCACTGACAAGATCCATCAGTATCATGCTCAAGGTGGCGGCTGGGATGGAATCACTGACTTTCACCTGACAATCTGACCTTCATCTGACCACCTACTGCCCTCAACAGTCATGAAGCTAATGCTCCCAAGCGCTCATGAATAAACGGATTTTGTTTTAAAAGGTCAAAGAGCAGGGTTATATCACAACAGTCCTAAACCAGCAAAGATGTAAAGAAAAGTCTGCTGATTTCAACCATTTTGGAGGAGTTTAAGTGTCCTTGGCTCTTGTTCATGTGAAAAGGAAGAAATAATGGAACATTTCACTTTAGCTCTCAATTTATGGGTCCATCCTCGTTCCCACCCTGACTCATGGTCACAAACTTTGAGTTTTGACCAAAAAACAAGAAGGCAGCCCGCAGGGTGAAAAGGGGCTCCCTTGGAGATAGGGGGAGTAGCTCCTTCACCCTGGAGGTGCTCGGAGCAGAGCCGCTGCTGCTCCACACAGAGAGGAGCCGGCTGAGGTGGCTCAGGCGTATCAGATGCCCCCTGGCAACCTCCCTGGAGAGGTGCCTCGGGCATGTCCCATCGAGAGGAGACTCCGGCAAAGAACCAGGACATACTGGAGTGACTGCATCACTCAGCAGTCCTTGGAATGCTTTGAAATCATCCTGAAGGAACTGGAGAAATTGTCCAGGCAGAGGGAAGTCTGGGTGAAAATGACAGAACAGATGGATGAATGGATAACTGCTGTGATGTTCCTTGTGTTTGTTGTTGAGAACATACAGAAACAAATCCCAAAAGCAACGATTGGGTGATTTCTGTTGCTTCCTTCCATCCTGTTCTTCATCAGTCACAACACAAAATAATATATGATTTTGTCCTTTACAGCCTGCAAGCACCCGTACTGAGCTCGGCACACTGCCTCAGGTATAAACCAGCAACCAATTCATCCCAAGAAAGCCGTAAACCACATCTCATCACAAATCATAAAAAAGACTACAACTGGCATTTAATTACCTTCTGATTGCCGGATGTACAGACGTCTTAGCTGCCAAATACAGTCACATTGTGCTACTCTAACATTCGGTTTTAAACCGCCTTTTGTTGCTGGAAAATCTGGGCAAATTTTTCATACTTCAGTGAGTGATCGGATCAGTGAGCAGCAGAGGGAACAAAGGAGATGCTGGAAATGACTCCAGAAAAGCTGATCAATGTGTCCCCATTAAAAAGATAAAGCGCTTGTCACCTCAAAAGTCCTGTTTCATTACTTCAGCCGGATGTCAGCTCTGCACAAATAAAGTGAAATCAAAAGAAACGGGTATTTAGGATTATAAGATTTGGCCAAATAGTCCTAAAGTTAGCACTTGGTGGCATTTATTACTTCCTGTAGGCTATATTACTGTCTAAAACGGTAATCTGGAAAAGAAAAGGAAAAGGCTTGACAACACAACATATACACACCTTAAAAAGACCACAATGATACTGAGGATCTAAACAGACTGAAACAGCTGTTTTAATAGCTAAAACCATTCACAAACACATAAATAATAATTTGATTGGCTAAGATGTGTAAATATACAGAACAATAGAAGACAGGACCTGGGAGTTTTCTCTGGAGGAATGATAAGATGGTTTGGATATTTGGTTTTATTATAAAACATTTGTGACAAACTAAGTGTGTATTCAAGGTCGTCTTCAGACATTTGCAAGCTCAAATACGTCACCTGTTGTCCTGTACTATTAACAGTGATATTCCTGGTCTTCCTGTTTGCACCAACGTGAATCCCTTCTTCTGCATATCTGCCTCAACCTGGATTCTGCTCACAACTTTGTGACCTTCATGTCGCATCCTGAAATAACTGACAGCGTTGCTCATCTCTCTGAACCTGCATCAAGACTCAAAAGATTCAACTAAATCATCTTGGCTCAAGCAGGGTGCTCTGAGAGAGCTTTGCTTTTCTGAAAAGCTGAGATCAAGGCAGTATAGGTGGCGTACTGGTCTCGTTAAAGATATTTCTATTTAAAGAAAGTTGTGCATTTTCATCAGGCTGTGTCCATAAAAATGTCCTCCCGTTAGGCCAAAATGAATCAGGAGCAATGTTTAATGCTGTTATTTTGCATGTGAGATGCAGTGAGGGCCTCCTCAGTAGCTTACCCACAGTCCTGCTAATAAACACACCTACATGGTCAACAGAAAAGAATGACCTCAAACACAACAAATAGATCTCACATCTGAGAACTCCCAAAGTGTTTGAAGTGGTTAAACTTAAATGGCAGAGTGGTATAACACTTAATATTTATGAAATCTCTTTTTTCCTGATGGTATTCCTTTGATTCGAATATTGATGATTACAAGCTGTGTTGGAAAACACCTCCAGCATACCCAAGTAGCGCTTAACTTTAGAAAGACTTGGAACAGTCTTCTGTGGTTGTGTTCATTATTCTGACTTTCTGCTACGCTTGAAGCATGAGTACCCGTTCTGCTGTTCTCACCACCTCTGAAATGAGCTCAAGAACAGTCAAATCGGACTCACTGCATGAACAAAGCAAATCACAGTGATGCTCCGATTCGTTTTAGTGGTATTTGCCATCACAACTAATTTCACAGTAGCAAGCTAATGAGAAAATCCTCTCCAAACATCTTGCAGCTGACAGCTTGTTAGAACCCCAGATCAAGGTCACGTCCCTGGAGGAGTTCTTTGTAGAATTAATGGCTTATATAATGACAGTCACACTTAGGGGGGAGCTACTTGTTGGTGGCTGCCATTACTGCTCATGAAGCCCCTAATAGGTCTGCTGAAGAAAGAGATGGAAATAGACACCAACCATTTGTTGATTTTAGGGTTCAGCTCAGTTTCCAGGGCAGAAGTCGGAGTTTTAGACACCCAGCAGCAGAGCCTTGCTGCTGGGTGTCTAAAACGAGATTTCTACTTTAGTTCTACGAGTTTCTACTTTAGTTTTAAGAGGATTTTTTTTCCCTTCAGTCAAGCACTTTCTGTTCTAGCCCATTTGTACACCCAATAAAAGGGTTTTGTTTTGGAGCGCCTGTTTTTGTCGGCATTTGGGTCCTAAAACAACATGAACAATAACAGTTGACTTCAGAAAAAAGGGAGACATTAGACAGAAAATAAAGATAGGGCGGAGTAGGCAAAGTAAGTGGAAGGTGACTAACATTTTTTCTGGTGATGGGGAGGGTGGAGGTGGATGTGTTTTAGAAGAGACAGGAGGTTGGAAAAATGAAAGAAGTTCAGAGAAGCCCGCAGCTTCTGTGAGAATGAATGAATGTGTTTCTATGTGTGTGATCACACGTCTCCACAAGCAGTCTTTTAATTATGTCAAACTGTGTCAGCAGAGACCGGCTTCGATCCCAGAGGACGGCAGACAACCTGGGCTCCTGCCCA
Source organism: Tetraodon nigroviridis (assembly GCA_000180735.1). Classification (NCBI taxonomy): domain Eukaryota; kingdom Metazoa; phylum Chordata; class Actinopteri; order Tetraodontiformes; family Tetraodontidae; genus Tetraodon; species Tetraodon nigroviridis. The sequence goes on from CAAE01015016.1 coordinate 216,112, forward strand.
AACCTACACACACTCACCCTGTTAGCACTGATTGGATGAAGGAGGAGCAGCAAGCAGCATCCACAAGCCCTGGGGTAATATGACATAAATGAATGACTACTGAACAAGTTAAACAGCAAGAGCAAAGCCTGCACACAATCATCCAGATGGACGAAAGTCCAGAAAGACATACTGAAGATGGTCATCTGTTTAATTTGCTCTTTTTTTTCTTGATTAAAAAGGACTTATTTAGTGTTGAGGCATCTTATTCTGACATGGTAGAGCTGCAGCACCATTACCTGGCACAGTTTAAATTGATTTTTGCTTTATATTTTTGTGAAACCACATAATAGACGTTTCAGCCACACACTTGTGGTAATGATTTCACTGTGGCCATTTAACAGACACCTAATTTCACAGAGAGGCTCATTATTTACCAAGATTTCAGTGAAAGAATATGGATGAGGCCTGAGCCAGGGTTCCCTCACTGTTTCACAGTTAAAAAAACAGAAGAATGTGGGTAGAATTTTGGCTTAAAAGACAATACAAAGATGGTTCATCCACAACATTAGACCTAATCCGTGCAATAGAACCATCTTAATGATGTAACACAACTGGAACAACAAGTTGTTGTTACCTCCAACCAAAAAACAAAAAGAGGACAAAAAATGATTCTTACTGACTAGTGGTCAACCACTAATAAATAGAAAAAAATGAAATAATTAAAGTATGCATCTGAAACAAACCAATATCAATTAATATTACTGGTCTGAGACATATAAAACACCATCCAGATTTTCCTGGTAGCTAATAAAATCAAGGGAATCTCAAATTTATAAAATACTCCATCAGGAAACCAACAGTCCTTAAACAGCCACTAAAACAGTCAAAACAGCAGCTACAATACCAAACAATGCCTGTTCTGTTCAGTAAAGCTTTAAAGTGTTTATAATCTTTTGCTTCACTGGAACAATCTATCATTAAAATGGAAATCAATGCTTCACTGAACCACTGATTCATTCCATTTCCCACTAAATTTCTGCTGTTTTAATGAGTAAATATTAATCAGATGGACTTTTTTTACACATTGTAAAATGGCAGATGATGGTCAGTGTGGTAAAGATATGCATCCATCTTAACCACCGCTTGTTCCCAATTAGGGCATCTGTGAGACTAGCACATAGGACAAGAAGCAGGGATGCACTCTGGACAGGTCACCAGTGAATCACACACATTTTTCACTTAACCAGAAAAGAACTCTGGTGAAAACCAAGAGAAAACTGACAGAGGAAACGCCACAGAGTGCGAGTTCAGGACCTCTCCATTATAAAGCACAGGTCACCACCTTTTGGAAACCAAGAGCTACTTCATGGGTACTGAGTCAGGCGAAGAGCGCCTAGTTTGACTACACTAATTTATAAATAATAAAAAAAATTGTTTGTGTGTGTGTGTGTGTGTGTGTGTGTGTGTGTGTGTGTGTGTGCCTCTTTATGTGTGTGTGTGTGAACAATTTAAGAACTATGCTGAACCATGTTTAAAAAAGTTATGCGATTTTTGCAAAAATCATCTTCAAAATTAAATAAATCTTATCAAGTTTTTAACTTAACAAATCTGATTTGATTGTGCTCAGAATCAGTTATCTTTTCTGCCCGTAGAGCCCTTTCCGGTAGTTGGCATGGTAGCTGTAATGACGGGTAGTAAAATGTTGCTACACATTGTGCTGCCTTGCCGTTGCCACAGCCGCCCCACAAATGGAACAAACTCAACTTCTTTTCACAGTAGTAAAAAAGAACTCTTACTCCCATTCACTTTGACAAAGACGAGGTTTCCGTCTTTTTTTCTGCCAATTTTTTGAGATAAGAAGCTGCACTCTGCTCGTCATCGTTACTGATGCTATCTTACTCCCCATAGGGGAAGTTTTTTCATGGGCAAACAACTTTGATCTTTGTACAAGGTCAGAATTCTAAACTAAACTTTCAAATTTCACATATGTTAAGCATATTTTTAATTCTTTTATTTTTATTACATTGTCATTTTCAAATCCATGTAAATGCAAGATTGATTTAAAAAAGCTGCAGAGAAAAAATTACACTTTAGACGCAGATCACTTGCAGGTTATAATATTTTTAGAACAAGCCTGCGGGTGAATCATGTGATCCTTGCGGGCAACTTGGTGCCCACGGGCACCTTCTTGGCTACCCCGCTATAAAGCATTCGTGCCAACTGTAGAAAACCCAGGCACTATTTTAGGAATTAAAGGGTTACACTTCTGCCAACCTGCTGCATCTATAACACTCCATCCCTTCTGCTGTATGACTGATTGTAAGCAATCTCAACGGACATCTTTTGCTGTTTTCAGTTTTTATCCTCTTTTGTAAGGGCATTGGTGGTGGGATTTTATGAATCCAGTCCCCTCTCATGCTCCATATCAGTGTGAGCAGCATAAAGAGATTAATTTCCCTAAATGGTAAAGTTAATGTGACACTAAACTGCAGGTGAGCGGGGGAAATTAAAATGGTTGACAACACCATCTGCTTTGAGTCACTCACACAAGTGGTGTCCTCTCACACACGGAGTATTCCAGCATGTAGAGGTGGAGTCTTTACGTGATGGAATAAGGGGCCTCCTAAAGTGCTTGTGACAGCTGAAGTGGAGCCACAGCACTGAATTTACGGCAGCCTACAATGAAGGGGTGTGAACAAGGCCCATTGATAAAGTACAGGGGGTGAGTCAAGTCACTTGAAGCCGTGAGTGAAAAGCAGAAAAGCCGGTCGACATCAATCTCCTTGTGGATTTGTGCAGTAAATGGACCCCTTCTGGGGGTCACTGAAGCTCTACAGCCCATAAAAACTCAACCAAAAAAATACAAGAACCTGAAATAGATAAAGTTTTTTTTTTTCTTTCCAACATTTGCATGGCAACGATATAGCCACTGAAATTAATTCAAATTCAAGGATGATATAACCGCCACTGTAATATTTAAATATTAGAAGCTTCGCTAAGTGTTCTTTTACTTGTAGCTGCCATTAAGACTTTTATTAGATGCATATCAACACTATTATGTGTTAAGAAGACTATGTAAGCCTTAATAAGAGTCCTATACGTCTTTATATGAAAAAAAAATCTATAGAAAATTCCTAAAATACATAATACATCATGAGTTTAGTTGCACGTTTTTGGTTTTTTTTCCAAAAACGCTTTTCCTAAGTAAATACCTGTCACTTTAAATCATATTACATATTATATCGTATGTATCATATACTGATTTTACTGTCTAGAAATAACCGTCTCAATGCTCATGTAGTCTCATACTGACCTGATCTTTAATTAGCATCTTATAAAAGCCTTATTAATACTTATTACCTGGACCATAATAGAAAGATTTGAATAGGTTGATACAATTGATCTAATAGAGTTTTGATACAGAATCTGTGCACAATTAACGTTGGACAACAGTGTTCCCTCAGTTATTCTTCCCTGCAAGGTCAAAGTAATGGGTATTCTCCTCAGTTGAAAACAGCAGAAAGACAGACGGGTTCATTCGCGACAGATGATCAGCACATAACTAAAGAGACCAGGTCACACTGGCAGCTGAAGCAGGACCAAGCCATGGTGCAGCTCCACACATGCGGCAGTCAGGGCCTACACCTGAGCAGACGCTCAGAATCAATTTTCCGCGAGACTTCCAGAGTGGGATGAATGGAAACGGAATGCACTTACCGCTTGACAGATGGTGGGGTATTTGATTCGATTGATGCCGCCGGCGAACACGGCAAAGGTCAGGGCCGTGTGGAAACAGAAGTTGAGAAGCATGTGCCATCCCTTCCGACTGATGCGGATTGCACTGCCAAAAAGGAACAAGAACCAAATTAGCAAGTGCCAGCAAAGATATTATTCTGGGATGTATCTTAAAGCAAAAGCCTAGTGCTATTCAGTTTTCCATGTAACCTGCCCATCATCTTGTGTGTGTGTGTGTGTGTGTGTGTGTGTGTGTGTGTGAAAAAGAGAGAGAGAGAGAGAAAGGGGGGAGAGAAGGAGAACAAATATACAAATATGGCAAATATGATGCACAGAATAAATGTATACATAACTGGTGGACATTGGGTTTGCATGAGGCTAACCCAGATCTATTTTGCTGAGAATAAGTGTTCGCTAAGAAAGAAAAGAAATCATCCTGCTGGTATGATGGTGGGGTTAAGGGAGACTGCTTCCAGTCGGAAGAGCCTATTGACGTTTCCATAATACGGACATATGCACTCATATCCATTTGGATAAATATGGCACCTGTTTTTACACAGCCTTGGGCAGAGCACTTAACCCACATTGGCAAAGCAGCTTCTGAGGAGCTTCCCGTATTTGCTGAAGATCTACACAGACTCTACTGCCAGCTAGCTCCTTTTGACCTGAACAATTACTGTCAGCTTTTAGAATTATATAACCTTCTATGGAATTCTTCTTTACATAAAATGAAGTCGGGTTGCACATAGGCAAGATGCAAATGACAGGGGGGTGTCTGCGGCAGAGCTTCACTGGTACTGCCAGTGGTACCAGTGGTACTTGTGGTAGTGGGGGTGGGACAACGGTGCCGTCAGTGTCTCTGCAACAATCCCACTGATGTGCTCCAATCTACAAAGAGGCCATAAATCAGGCCAGCTCCCAGCCCTACCCCCCTCCCTGGAAGCAGGTTTTCATAGGCTCTACTCTGGGCTTTCATTGGGTCAACTGCATTAACCCGGCGACCCTCCACATCCCCATCTTCCATAATATGTGGGCTAATTTGTCCTCGCTCTACAGCTGCTATCTCACCTGGTGCCTAGTGCTGAGCCAAATGTCAGCGACAACACTGCTCTGGTCAGAATAATGTACATTTGTCACTGACCTGTTTCAGTTCAGATACTCAATTTGTGGAAAAAAACCCCAATAAAATAATGCGAAAAAGTACCAAAAACTGTTTGGTGTGAAAAGGTGAAATGACATCAGGTAAATGTTTCTGTAGCAAACACAAGTCTTTTTCTCTTTTCTCTATCACCTGCAGATTAACCCCCTCCTAAGCACGGGCAAGGCCATCCTGGCAAGTATAATGTATGAAAGGAACACAAAATTGAAACCGATTCAGCTTCTGCAGCTGTGTGAGTGGAGGACAATCATCATCAGCCAAAAAAAGCACAGAGATGAGCAAGAGTTGTTGATTTCTGACAAAGGGACCAAACAGTAACTCTACAGCTGTTTGCACACTAATTAGGAAAGGAGCTATATATCCACGGATCTACAGATGATTGCTCACTTTTTGCTTCAAGTTCTGTAGATCGTCGCTGCCCAATGAAAAACACACATCTGCACATGCCAGCTAATCACGAGCTAAACATGTTCCCCCCTCCCCACTTTTTCTTTCTTCTCCATCCTTCTTGCACTCTTCCATCTTCCCCCTCCTTTACGTTAGTCTTACGTAGACACTCCTGGCGGCCAATAGAGATAGGTTTTGAATAAATAACCTGTAAGGTTTTTACATTGGTCAAAGTAAATACTGACCACATTAGTCGCTGGAGACAAATGCAGACACGCTGCAGCCCGTAAAAGTCGAAAAATTTAAAAAGTGGTGATTTTTTTTTTTTTTCATTGGACAGCAATGACTTGCTCCCAATAAATTGTGTCTCTAAAGATGACAGTAGACCAATTTTGGCCTGATTTTGGATGTAGTAGTAAATGACCTTGAATTGTAAAAACAAAAACAAACCAAAATAAAACAAACAACCCAAAAAACTGTGTTTTCCTGCTGTTGATGTTATTGGTCTGCTCAGGGAGCCTCATCAATAAAATAAAAATGTGTTTGCTGCTTTATTTGACCCTTCAATCTAATCCAATAACATGTTGATTTTCTTTATCAGGATAAACACCAAAAGTTACAAAACATTGATGCAAATAGGGTTGATTCCTGTTTGAATAAACAATTGCAATTAAAGCAAGCAAGAAAATGGAAGAGAAAGACTACCCATGGTTTTGCTTTTGTCATTTATTCTTTAAATTCCAGTCAGCTGAGATGTTGGGAGATGTCATTAAATCTGTCAATAAAATTTCTGAAAAAATAAATCTACTGTGACAATAAATTGTTTTTCTACCGAGGGGATATTAAAAGTTCCTTTTCATACTTTTTTCACATTTTTGGGTAATTATCACAATTTATTCAAGGTTCCTCATGAGCCCCTCTAATGACACAGTAAAAAAAACAAAAAACATTTGAACTTGGCTTTCATTTGCAAGCTAGTCTAATGATAGAACCCACAAGTTCTCCGAGTGACACATTTGGGGAACCTTTTCAGGCAAAGTACAGCAATTAGCTTAAAAGGATTTGGGGTTTCAAAGACATGATTCGAACCTTCTTTACTGGGTTCATACATGATGCATGGGTTTTCTGTGGGTGGAGAATGGGGCAGTGGCACACACTGCACTTTCTGGCTCCTTGCACGTGTGAGCTGAAAAACGGCTGAATTCAGAGATCTTTGTTATCCTCTATAAGCTGCCTACACATTTTTTTCCATTAAAAAAAAAACCAAAACGTTCCCCGCTCTTGCTGTGGAAACTGTCAGTCAAGTGCAGTAATACTACAGGAGTGGAGTGTTACTAAAAACAGCCACGCTCTGCCGCCTGGAGTGAGGTGTGGGGGCTGATGAGCAGTTTGTTAATGTGAGCGCAATTGAAAGAAAAACTAACCTCTCTGCTGTGTGACAGACGAATGCGGCTGCATTAGTCCCAGTGCTCCTACTTTCTGTCATCTAATAAATGCCGTAAATGTACTATTCTGAAAGAAACATTTCTTGTAACAATAAAGTGTTGGGTCAACACTGATTTTCATGCTTGGATCAATACTAGAGATTTTTTTGAGCTCATAAACTGATCCTAAAGCGACTGTAATGATCAATTGTGTAGTGCAAATGCTTTCAAAACGCAAAAAGTTTTTTTTTTTTTAAACAAACATACAAACTAACACTTCACCTGTCACCACAAACTTCACTTGTGCAGTAGACTTCTTCCTGTGCCAAACCATGTACCTGGACCCTTCCTCTGATGGGTTTGCCTCAATCCAAACTGAAACTAAAGAAGCACCACAAAGTACTTTTGTACAAAGAGAGAATTTTCTTTCAGTGATAACGCAAAGAAAAAACTTAAGTACACAATAAAATGACATCGTTGCAACGGCATGAGTCAGTGTTTTTCCATCTATCATCCTGCAGCGGCATGAAGGGCTTCTCTTCCAGACACGGGTCAGAACATCGATTCATCTGTTTCTCTGCACAGCAGACCAGCAGAACTGTAACACTTCTGTTTAAATCAGCACAACTTCCCGTTGCGATCGCTGACATTTCCCTTGATTAAAAAAGCTCGACTCAATCTCCGCTCTCTGTGACAATGCCCATTTTTTAAAAGAATTCCGCAGTGCTAAACTGGCATTTGCCAGCTGTTGTCATTGTCTGACTGCAGAAGGACGCATCCTGTCTATCTGTCAGGTGACGCACACCTGCAACTGCAAATGCTGCATTATAGTCATGTAAATGGTAATCTTTTGTCACAAGGTGGATGCATGACTGGAAGCACAGGCACAATAAAGTGAGAAGTTTCTCTCCTCAAAGGATATAACAACCGTGTCCACATCTCCATCTGGAATGAAATTAAACTACCACATTTTTGTAACTACCGTCTGAAACACATACACTGACATTTAGCATGTGTGTTAGCCTGATGTGCTGCAGCAGTTTATGTCAGCCTAAAGCATCTGATTCACACTACAGTCAGCCTGGGTTCTGTGACGGAGCGGTTGTGAACGGCAAACCATGATGAAAAAGAAGTGTGAGATGAAAGCGTTACATAAGCATCCAGATTAGGCTTTCAGCATACATAAATTTGGCAACAGTCCTGCTGGAAAAGGGCTTTGATGCTCAAATATAATGTCAAAAAAGGGCAAATTTACTGTACGTGCCGCTTTTTTAGACACAGGGCACCGAAAGAAATGTTTTTTATATCAACAACATTTTCTAAAATTAGCATTAAAATCTGTCCTTCTGTTCACTCTTCTTTTCAAGTTATTTTGTAGAAGTTTAGACAAGCAACGGACAAACGGGGGCTGTCACATGACCTTGTTAATTGCTGGAGGTAATAATACTTAAAGAACATATGAACAGGCAGCCACCGGTGGTGGGTTAGCCTGTAGTTGAGGAAAAGACCCCTCCTCTGTCATTAAAAATTAAATCAGCATAAACTCTAAGGTTTCATTTTGCTGACACAACTATATTATATGTGTCTGTTCTTTTCCTCTTTCTGTCCTTCCCCTTCTTCTAATATATTACCCAACCCGCCATCAGCCAGAGGGTCCCGTCAGATGAGCCTGCTTCTGCTCCAGGTTTCTTTGTTCTTACCTGTGATGCACTATATACGTGATGATGGAGGCGAAGAGGCAGAGCAACATGACCGCCGTGCAGGCATACACGACCGGGTGCAAAAACTCCGCGGGGTAAGCGGGGAAAGACAGCACCTTCTTCAGATCCTGAAGCAGAGAAAGAGACAGAGAGAG
>CAAE01015016.1:242656-254033 GCA_000180735.1 Tetraodon nigroviridis
TTGACTTTATTAGTCCTGTTACATTGTCTTTGATTAAAATACAACCCGGTAGTTTATACACTTTTGACACAAACTGCAACTGCTTACTGCTCTATTTAACCAAAATGTAGAAACCACTGTTGACTTGCTAAAGGTTCTGATGTAGCGAGGAGTTTGGGCATGTTTTCAGAAGCTAGGTTGTCTAACATCCATTTTTATTTTCCTTTCAAACATTTATGGTTGTTGTCTTTGACAGTAATAGCCATATCTGTCTTACCGTATGTACAGTAGCAGGAACTAAAAACATTAGCAAAAATCCAGATGTTATGAATATTTCATCTTTTGTATTTAGCATCTTTAATATTTAGTACTTAATACTTTGCACGGGGCATGATTTTTACAGCTTCTGAGTTGTCTTTTTACATTAAAAACACAATTTAATTTGTAGAATTTTAACAAAAAGTCAGAATAGCAATTTTTCAAAAGAACTGCACATTCATTTAATACATTTAGACAAGTTGAGTGGTTTGGATAATAACTACAGGACCCAGGGAGTTTAACTGCCTTAAATTTTGCTGATTTCATCTCTAAAACAGTGTAGAAATGCCTTTATTCGTGTGTGTATTTAGTCAATTAGCTAATTGGGGCTTTAAGCAGTGATTGGCTGCTCATCATTATCTGACACAAACCTGCCATCTGTAATCCGCCATCAGCTGGCAGGCAAAGACAACGCGTGATCCCTCAACAGTTGATACCACAGCCTGTCATCGCCCTCCTCCGCTGCTACCTTCCCTACAAAACACATTTCATAAGGCAGCGCAGTCACAGTTGCCTAACCAAACAGGTCATGGTGTCATCGCCGTGATCGTTAAAAACAACCCCACAGCAAGTCCGAGGCCCGAGGAAAAAGTTAACACCACTGCCACCGCAGGTCACTGGTGGGCGCGAGCTGGAACGCTGTCTCGTTATGTCTGAACTTTATAAGGCATCACTACTGAGAAAGGGAGAAAATGAGGCACCAACAAGATAGTGAGCATGCGAGCCGGAGGAGATACCAGAGGCTTATTATCACACACACGTCCTGCGTTATATTTATGTATCAGCCAGAACGGCTAAAGAAAAAAAAACACCACATGTGGCTTCGCTTTGAATAAATTGCTCCAGTCCAGAATGTTTTTGCAGTAAAGTCATGTTGCGCCATCATTAGCAGTCACCTCAGTAGTCATCTCCATCTATCTTTCTGTACATTTAAAGGACTACGGCAGCTCAACGCGGAATAAATGCGGCCCCACAAAACAAAACTGCATTGATGTGATGCTGTGTTTGCGTGACCGGGCCCGATTTATCTGATTATCTCTGGGATCTCAAATGCACGGGTGGATTCCCGCAATCGTCTCTCTGCTCCGACCTTGCGCGCGGCTCCAGCCGTCAGCGCTAATGTAACATTGGTGTTCAGCCTGCGAGATGGCTCGGCCAATGAGAGCTAATGTTTCAAGATGGGATCCTGTCGCGCTTGGTTTGGTTCAAGATGGAGAGGCGGCGGTGAATCCGTGAAAAAGACGTCGGTTCACAAAATATAAGCTCAGTAACAGCCCCGGCTAATAAACAAGTAACAAACACAGTAACTACTACTTTATGCAGGACAAAGTCGCTTCAGCTTGATTAGCGCTGCAGCATCGGTGAGGCAGAGCGTCTCTGTCTCTCTCTTTTTCAAACTGTTCAGTTCATGTTGGAGAAAAAATGCAGGAAATCTAGGTTTTTTTATAAAGCTACAAATGGGGGGAGAACTTGTAGTCAATGTTCTTAGAAGGATGAGTATTAATGAACGCGTTCTGCTTGTGCAAAATCCTCCCTTAGCATTTCACAGCCATCAGGTTAGCACATTTTAATGATACTCTGGATCAGCAGTCAGCCTTGGTCCTGTTAGTGCGCACATTCACACACTGACGACAGTGACAGCCTCACATTGTGCCACCTACTCACCTTTTCCTACTCCAAAAATGCAGCTTAAGGAGGAATTGGGGATCCCTGTCTTTGTCAAGGGCTGTCTGCCACATTAGCAGCAGGGTGAAGGATTAAACCAATTAGCCAAACTAGCGGAATTAGCATTTGAAATTCTCACATCCACCCAAAAACGCCATTCCTCATCCACTCATTATGCTTTTACTGAAAACATGTCAAACATGGCCGTGCAGCGTTGAGAACAAGGGCGTGAGAATTGGAAAATCAACCTTTGCACCGCGGTGCATCGACACACACGTCTGCTCCTCCGAGGCAGATTCCACTTCGGCCCCGTGCATTCATTACTGCTGATCTGGTGTGATGTATGGAGATACATCTCTGAACGGCTCCGCTCTTATTGGTTTGTGGCCCGAGGGCCTTTGTTATGATTGGTTACCTTTAAAAGCCAGCCAACCCCACCCCCCACCCCACCCCCACCCGCCAGTGGTTTCTAAAGGTCTGCTGCTGCATATTAAACAGCACAAGTGTTGCAGAAAATCAAATCCAAGTCCTTCATCTGCATCATCTCCCCACATTAAAAATAAAGAAATAATAACAATGTCTGCTTTGTGAAGGTTGTGTGTGTGTGTGTGTGTGCGCGCGCGTGCGTTTGTCTAGGCGGAGGGGTTAAACTGAGGTGGGGTGAGTCTTGTCAGAGCGATGAAGACCGATGATGAGGCTGCACTGCTGTAAACGCGTGAGTCAGCCCTCCTTTTTAGACAGACAGAGGGCCTGAGAGGCGGGGGAGGAGAGGGAGGAGAGGGGGGAGAGGGGGGAGAGGGGGAGGGCACAGGAGGGACGGAGCAGGCCAGGGGAACGCACGGGAGCTGTCCCGGGTTCTGAAATGAGGAGCGACACTTCAAATCCAGCCCAGCGAAGGCTTGGGACACTGAAGAGCCCCTCTTTCCAGAGAGGGGCTCTCTGTCCTCCAAACACCTGACCCAGATGTCAGAACGATCTCCGTCAGCGGCCTGAGCGGAACAGGTCAGCCCTTCCTCCTGTTCTCAGAACAGGGGCGCGCGTTTAGAACCCCCAGGCCTCCGTTCGGAAGTTTTCCGTGACTGCTGCCGCCGCCGCTGCTGGGCTTTTTCACAGATCCCATCCCAGCTGTGAGATGTGACATACTGATCACCACCCTGGGGTGCCATCCTTCCTGAGCCAAGTCACAATCATTCCCACTGAAGCGCCTTGTTAACGTCCCAAAAAGCAGCTCCTCCTCTGCTGTTTCACGACTAATCACGCAGAACAACCCCATTAGCAATTCATGCGTGGACTGCACGACTGTTGTTGCAGTATTCCTCCACGGAAGCTGCCTCTCTTTGCTGGCTGCCCTCTCTTGTCAGTTTGCTTCACATCGCAGATGCACCATAAGAGGCAGCAGGCAGCTGATCCGAGGTGGGATCCGATCGTTCAGCAGCGCAGCCACGCGGCGGCACAGCCGTAAAAGCGTCCTTCACACTCTGAAGACGCAAACTGTCAACTACTGTCACCCTGTCACCACCGAAAGCACCGGCTGTAGGGCCCCTACAGCATACCAGCGTCCCTCAAGCACGCTGGAGTCAAACGTGGCAAAGTGGAAACAATCGCGTCAAGGAAGGTGGATTCGGTGGCAATCCCGCCTGTTAACGTGGAAAAAAAAGGCTGTTATGCAACAGGTACTCGCAGGAGCTAAGCTGCGGGGGTCATGGTTGGAAGACAGCACAGCAGAGTGATGTCACAAGACCGTAAATAAAGGTCCTTTCCTCGGGCACTGCAGAGAGCAGGCGGGTGTGGTGACTGCACCAGACGCGCGCCGCTCGGCGCGAACGCTCGCCTAGCACCAACATGTGCACAAGCCCCGCGGTGCCCACGGCAGCCTTTTACCAACACATTTAAAGTCAATCTGCTCGGGATTGAGGGCTGATTTTAACACAACGATCCACATTCATGCCGACAGCGACGAGGTGCCGAATGACGGCGCGCGTCCCCCGACCCGGCGTTTGACCGCAAAAAAAAAAGAAATAAAGAAATCTACAACGACAATCTGACATCTGTCTTTTTTTTTTTAATTTCCTGACAGCCGGTCCCTCCCTTACAGCGCCCAGTGTCTGTCATTCCCAGCCCCACTGTCATTCCTCTGCGGCTCCATCCTTTCTTTCCACACGCGAACAGCAGCGGATCCGCGCATGCAGCTGCTCCACATCAAGAAGGAACTCCGCCGAATCTTACTGGCAAAGCAACTCGCCAAGCACCGACATGTCAAGCACAACACTTTCCATGCTCCACTGAGAACTGACCTCCCAGTCTAACGAATTCCACTCTTCGGTAAACATCCGGAGGATTTCAGTGCATCCCAAAAAAAAAAAAAAAAAGAAAGAAAGAAAGGAAAAAGCGGAGCAGGCGCGGCGGCTCTAAGGAGCGACGGGGCGCTTCAGCTTCTCCTCATCAAATCAATTTGAGCTCGGGGACGTCGTCGGGAGAAGGCATCTCGGCGGCGTCGAGAACAACTTGAGCGACACAGATGAACGACGTTATGCATCGCAGTCCAACATTTGTTTTTTTGGGGTTTTTTTTTTTTTTTTTTTTTTTGGGCTCGGCAATGGTTGCAACCAATTAGCACACCACTTGCGCTTGAAGGCGAATACCCCCCGACAGCCTCCTTCTCATGAGCATCGCTTCTATTTCAGCTGCTCTGCTGCTGCTTTTGGGGGAGGAAAGGTGGCAGACTACACAAACCAGGCAAGTTCTCATCCTCGGGATAGCTATAGGGGGAATTTGGTGTAGCGCACATACTCCAAAGCCAATAAATCCCCGTGGCGCATTTGACAAATCCTTTCCCTCCGCTGAAGAGCAACAATAAAGGACGCTTTAAAAGGTCCCTGCATGAAGTGCCTCTTAAAACACGTGACTTCATCTATTCCGTCGTGGAAAAAAAACGATGGATTTGATCCATGAAAGGCCCCTTTTTGCGTGACGAGCAAAAAAAAAAAAAAAAAAAACAAAAAAAAATCACAGATTGGGCTACTCACCATTAGCACAGCAAAGTTATTATGGTGGGTGCAATGTATAGTAGTCGTGTTGCCCCCGGAGCCTGTTATGTGGCAGCCCTCTGCCCTCCAGCCACCGTGTCCATCGAGCAGGTCAAAATCCCAGTAGGCGGCCGTGGGGTCTACACCCAGCGCAAAGTGCCTGAGAGCAATGGTGACTGAGTGCACGACGCTCCCGAGGCTGCAGCCATCTGCAACGAAAAGCCAGAGACATTCAAACAGTGAAGCCGAGTGGAAAAGTGTGTGAGAGCGCGGAGTCCGGCGTGCACGCACGCACGCACGCATGCATGCGTGCGCCACACGCTCACAGCACGGAGCTCAACGCGCCAGAGTTCCCGCGGCTGGCAGACAATGCAAACTTGGGTCTCCGCTGCAAGTTTGCTGCGGTTGCTTCGTTTACGCAGTCGGCCCGAGCAGCCCACTTCCAATGTGTTGCGGCAACGCGCACAAAACTCGGACCGTCCATTTCAACATGTTGCGCATTGACTGCGTGCGTGCGTGCAAGCAGGCGACGCTGACGCCACGTCCCCCACGATTAAAGAAAAAAAAAAAAAAGAAGAGATGAATTTCCTCTTACCTAATTTGGTGAAAGCAACTGGTGTGGAAACGCTCCTCCGCTTTCCGTCGTCGGCGAGGTTTGACGAATTCCCCGTACAAGGAAAGAGTTTCCCATTGCGAAAGACGATAAACTGCAGCCTGCAAGTGGAGTTGTCAACAGATTGCAGCGCAGGAGAGGAGAGAGGCGGACCAGCCAGCGGTAAATGAATGGAGGCGACCGCCACCGAGTTCTGCAGATGGATTACACAGGGGAGGAAAAAAGAGGAAAATGAAAATCAAACAACCTCTTCCAGGTGCACCAAAACCACCAAACTCCTTTTTCCAAAAAAACCGAGAGTGCGTAATTGGCTTTTCCTCTCCGGGAGAGGAGGAGCCCACGAGTGACCAGGGGGATGAGAAGCGCGCGATAGCGCACCTATCTGGTGGGGCTCCCTGCCGCAGAGGTGGAGATGGTTCTTACCATTTCAGCTCGAGGACACATCAACACCGCAGTTTGATTTAAAGAGACAAACAGTCTGACATGGTCTTCTTTTCAACACGTAAACACTTGAGAAATCCCGAGAGCAGTCACCTGCGGCGGTGGGGTGGGGGCTCGGCTTGGCTCGGAAACCGCTGTGGTCATGTGAAGGTGAAGCCACGCGCCATCATTGCGCACCAGAGTCCGCCGTGCACATCTCTCAGAGGCAGCCTTTATTGCTGTTAGTAGCATCTGTTGTGATTTTGCCAGTAGATCTGGTCACGTGCTCTCGATCGCGCTTTCTTTAGAAAAGCAAGGATGGGAACTTTGTCTCAGTGTGGTCTAGCGAACGGATGGTGGGCAGAAACCCTCTATAACCGCGCGTGCGACAGCTTTTAACCTTAATCTTAAAAAAAGCTTGCAACATGTCGGAGTCAGCATTTAAGAGCTGCTCTTGTGGCCACCCACTTCACTCTACTCCACTCTCTGATGGAGCTACAGAATTCATGAAGTCACACACCCACGACAATAAATACGATACACAATGACGTCACCTCCTCCTGGTCTGGCTGCTCCTCCATATAATGTGATGAAAACGTGCAATTAAAAAAAACCCATTAAGATCCCTGACCTGGTGCAGATGGGACCCGGATGGAAACACCTCACAGGACGTTCAAACAATGAAAGCTTGAATTACAATTATCTGAATGTCTTTATCCAGTAAAATACTAGACGACTGAGTGATTCTGAGCATGAATCTTAGGGAAAATAAAAAATAATGCTTGGTCACAGTCGTTTGATGACCCGTCAGGGGACCACAAAGCACAGGAGCCATACACACTGGTGTGGTCGGGTATCCATCTGCAAAAACAGCCAAAAGAAAACCTTTTTATTTCATTTTTTAGAGATGCTGCAGACAGCATGAACTTCTCAAAATGGTTCCCTTCTTTTTCGGGCTGTGGCTCTCTGCAATTACTGTCTTTAGTTTTGTCTAAGACCAGACTGGTGATACTTGGGGACAGCGGTCAGATTTTCTGGCGCTTCTGAGCTGATGGGATCTCATTCCGGCATCTGAAACAGCTTTAAATCGCTTCTCCGTGAATGTGCGCCTGTCTCCTCTGATGAGCTCACAGAGGTGATCATTTTAGTCTGTTTATTTACATGTTCTGCACACGGTGGTGGGGATGTAACGCAGCAGCAAACCCCCACTGCCCCACTGACATCAGCACCATGCAGAAATTTCCACAGGCAGTAAGGCGGAAATGTGAATAGATTCTTCCCGACTGCTGCACATGATCTGTCTGGTCAGATCTGACGCTGGTTGGACGTGTCGAGCTTTCTCCTCACTTCCAAACTGTCTACAGAAGAGTTGAAATAAAGAACATAGATATATATGTAACTCCCTGTCTCTGTTCTTCCATTTTGAACTCCCTTTACTTTATTCTTTTAGGATTATGATTAAAAATGTTTTATTTATCCCAACATGGGAAAATTGCAGTGTTCCAGCAGCAGCAGCACACATACATTTTTTTTTTTAATAATTATAAACTGCCTTTAAAAATAAACACTGCTGGTATGAGGGACAGAATAAAGTATAAAAATATCAGCAACCTGCAAAAAATGAAAAACTGAAACAAATATAAAAATATTGCACTTGATAGCATCATGGTGGCCTTTGAGATGGTCAAAAGAAAGAAGGCAGCAAAGTTTTTTTGGGGGCATACAGCAATACTATTAACACAAACAGCAGCACATACATGTACAACAAATGTACAAAATTCAGAAAATCATACGTTTACAATGGTAAAGGTCATGTGTCTACCGAACTATACTGAAAGCTGTAGAGTTGTATTTTTTCCAACTTATAATCATAATGTAATAATCTTTTGTGCATCATGCGATGCCAAAGCACACGTCACACCTCTTGGATTAAAGTGACCTTTGCGTAATAACAAATTTCTTTCAGCATAAATAGAACTTCAAACCGGAGCCATGGGGGTGTGTTCCCGTTCCTGTCTGTCGCTAACAAATGCAGCCAATCAGAAACCAGGATACACTTCCAGATCTTAAGACAATCATGTAGGCACGAATTGCACAACGAGACGTGACCCACAACAAGCTCCCTCTCTGAATACGAACGATGAAGGCATCAAGGTGAGAGGAGCAGAGGTAGACGCTCCGCCAGCAGCCTCACAGCTAATGGATGAGCTGTTTAGGCGGACGTTCGGTTTTGAGGAAGAAGGGTAAAACCAGAGCTCCTTTTTTCATCCTCATGCTGCTCATGGCTGCAGTGCTGTTTGGGAAACGAAGGCGCCTCGGTGAAAACACCTCAGGTCGTAGCTTCCCACCCGAGGGCTGCTTTCATCTACCGTGTTCTCAGTTTATTCAGAAAAAAAACAAAAAAACAAACTTCTATAAGAGAAAAAGGAAGCTGTTTCCTTTACATCGCACCCAGCGCGTTTTCACAGCGGCGGGTTTGTCGGCTGTTCATTTCGGCATTGACTCACTCTTGAAGGCTATTGATTTTTAGCCGGCAGCCTGTGTACACATGTGAGGGAAGAGCACAAAAGATGGACAGTCTTTGCCTCCAAATTTATATGGTGTTATTTCCTTTCCCCAAACAGCTCACCCTACGGGACATCCCAGGATACAGACATCAGGGACAGACCGGATGACCTTCCTCTCCAGATGGAATGTTTCCCGAAATCCACAATATAAATCTTATCTTGTGTATATGTTTTCTCATCTCTCTTGCTCCTTTTTAGCGTCTTCTATCCGCTTTAATGTGGTGCTTCAAAGGGATTTGCCACCCGGAGGGAGTCGTACAAGCCAAAAGGTCCTGTTGTGAGTGCTAATCTGGGTTGCTTAACGGTCACATTTCCCCCACCCCGGCACGGACGGAGACCTCGCGCTTCAGAGTTGATTTAGCCGGTTGTGTCTCAGCTGCCTGACCTTCCTCTAAGCCTCTCCCTGTCTGACAGGGTAGCATGCTGTAGCCTTAGTAACCACAATCACAACCCCCCCCCCCACCCCCGTCTCTTGTTCCAGCCTTTGGGATCAGTCTCTTTCCCCCTCGCTTGCTTTTTTCCCCCCTTTCTTTGTAGAGGACATCCAGGTGAATGTCTGTTGTTACTTCCTATTCAGATGTGAACAATTCCGCCTGTGGAAAGCGGAATATTTGGTAGTGTTGTCTCATCGACCATTCTACGTCATTAACAGCAGCCTGAGCTGAAATCAATATCGGATATTCACAACTAAAAATATTAATCAATAGATATAAATAAACAGTCCTATCTATCATCGTCTCATTTTATTTATTTATTTATTTATTTTTTAATTCCAAATGAAAAAAATGCTCCAGCTTTGTATCGATTCACATGCGAGAGGGATAATTGTATTTATCTGTGCAGGCAGCTTCTTGGAAAATTAGCCATGAATGAAATGAGTTTAGCACAATGGGCATCTTGCGGAGTGTGTCCCCAGCCAGGAAGAACCGCTGATAAGCACCATGAAAGATTTGCATATATATGTTTTTTTGTTTGTTTGTTTGTTTGTTTTTTACATCACCAGCAGTCAAAGACACTGCCAACATGACAAATATGAAGACATTGGAAAACTTCAGGGGATCATTTCCACCCGCCGTGTTCGGGAGAGAGTGTGAAGATGAATCATTGCAACACTTAGTGTAGCCAAGCCATGTCCCATGCTGCTCTGCTGCTTTTGGAGCATTTTGGAACATGTTTTTTAAAAGGAAACAAGCTACACCACGCTGGGTGAGTGGTTGCCGCGCTCGCAGCTAAGAGGTCATTTCCCCTTTATTAATTTGTGTCATTGTTAGCATTACTTATCAGGAGGAATGACTCAGTCATCCGTGGTTACCATGCCAACAGGAGCCCATTCTCTGCAGACAGGTTACGCTAAAAGGGTGGAAGAGGGTATTTGAGCAGAATTACAGCTGGAAATCATGCTTGTTTGTGAGGTAAAACTGTCTGCCAGCCTCTCCTCGGTCCACTTGGATTTAGCCTGCCACACAGCAGGATTACTTCTCCAAACAACAGTCACGACTCAGCAACAGATGGACGTCACTGTGTGATCACGAAAACATTTCACATTACAAAATAATGAATGCTTTGTACAGAGAAGAACAAATAGTATCTTAGCTGCAGGGTGATTGACGATGAGCCAAAGGGAGGAGGGGGGGTGCGTTTGGGACGGATACATTTTTGAGATCGACGCAGTTTTTAGATGAGTTGCTGCCTATAAAAGTTCTTCTGAATTGCCCCGGAGATGGAAATGTAAGAGTTAACTCATCCGTTTCGTCAGGCCACGTCAGTGTTTGGATGACTGTGCCTCAGAACAGGAAATATTTTTGGGTTTCATTATTGGAAAAAGGTATTTGGGCACAATCCTTTGAGTCATCTCACATGTATTTTTAGGGTCAGCCTTTGCACAAACTAAAAAAGTTCTGGCTCCCTAAAACAAACCAAGCAGATAGTTTCGATTCATCACCAGGCTATGACAAACGATGGTTTGATTAAATAAATTTTGTTGAAATATTTCTAGCTACGTGCGGTAACACATTTAATATGAACACAAAATCTGATCGCAGCTCTTTCACAAGATAAAAATATCAAAATACAGAAAGAAAATGCTTAAATACTAAAAAATAAATACATTTGTATAGTACTTAACCAATAGGAAGTATGGAAACCTGATTTCAATAGCGTTAGCATGTGATGGAAATCTTTGGTGGCCTCTTACCGACTCTCTTATGTTTTACCTGTGTTAGTCTGGCTGTTTTTCCAGTTCCCCATTAAAGTGCACACAGAGTAGTTAGAACTGCACACAGAAAATAAGCCTTATACAAGGACGTGATTCGGAACAATAAGACTTAGGCTGACTTAAGTGAGGTTTTAAGCTTTTAAAAGCCATATTTCCATTTACAAACAAAGGTCCTCCTTAGTCACATTAGGAAAAAAAGCACTTCCATTAATTCTTAGACACGTCTCCACAGGTAAAGGCTCCCTCTGCAGCAATGATTTGTTAAAATATTGTCTGGAGCATTATAATGCTGTTAAAATTTAAGATGTTTTAGACATACTTCATCCTAAACGTCTCGCCATGGAAAGAGGGAGCTTTGACTGCATTAAAATGAATAGAGATGCATCTATCTACTAAATATTTTGCAGATTTAGGTCATGTTTTCAATCCCATGCAACTGATTTTTTCAATGACAGTGTGAATATGATGTAATCAAAATCTGGTCACATATGATGACCAATTAAATCAGATTAATCAGAACAAATTGGATTTTCTCTTTACATGTAAGCTAATGACAAGCACTTCCAGAGATGAT
>CAAE01015016.1:254336-278277 GCA_000180735.1 Tetraodon nigroviridis
TCTACATGTAAGCTAATGACAAGCACATTCCAGAGATGATTAAACATCTACGTTTGCACATGCACTTGTATTCCTAAGCTTCAAAGCCTGTGTGTGTGTGAATGCTCTGCCCACTTCAGGGAGCACAGCTGATTTCTGGCTGTCTGTTATATTGATTGCAGTGAGACATCAGTTGACCCAGATGTGTGTGTGTGTTTATGTATTTGTGGTTCAGGCTGGTGTGCCGCCTCTGTTGCTCATCTAGGAGCTTCCGACTGACTTTACACTCATTTGCTCCTCTGAAATCCAGCTACTTGTTGGGTCAGTCCCTTCTGAAGGTTCATGGAACTTATCTCCATCTACTGGAGCCATACAGTCCCCTTTGCCTCAGCTTCTTACACGTGAACTCTTATTTTCCTATTTCTTCTCGGAGTCCCGTTTCATCTCCACGATTAGTGTGTTTTGTCCCACCCAATCATTTTTTACAGAACACTCTAACAATGTTTGGACTGTGAAACATCTCTGCCACCTTTTCAAGGGCTCATGATATGATTGTTCCGAAGGGCCTTTGTAATTGTGGGGTGTATTCATCATGGAGACCTCCAACCAATGTGGACAGACAGCCAAACCAGACATTAGCAGATTAGCAGAAAACTTTTTTAAAAAAGTTGCTTTTTAAGGCATTTACCTTTGCTGATGTCACTAGTTTAGCCATTCCAAAAGGGTTTTCAGTGTGTTTCATAAAGTATATTTTGTTATTAGTAACATTAATCAAATTTTGAAAGCTAATAAAGCTGTTTTTTTTTTCTTTTTTGGAGCTCCTGGCCTCCCTGGAATTGGAAGGTGGGTGGAGCAAAATAATGTTACAACAAGCTTGTCCCTAGATTGGATCCTTTTTCTTTCTGTTCCTTTAAGCAAATCTTCATCAGATTTAGTGATGAGTTTAAATGTTGCTTTGTTTTATAATGAGCGCTTACAGTGTTTTGTTTTCCTTGAATTTGTATTATAAAATGAAGCCTAAATTCAATTTCCAGTGGCCTAATAGTCACCCTGCCCGCAGCCAAGACCAGCCCACCGGGCCAGACAAAGAAAAGCTTTTGCGGAGAGGCGAAGACGGCTGACATGTCGGTGAAGGACACCGCTTCATCATTCTACCACTGCAGGCACTGCATCTACGCTCTGTGCACTCACGCTAACGACTGCACTAAAAACATGCATGAGTTTAATTCAGGTTATCTATGAGCCTTTTGCTTTTTTTATGAATCATGAAAGGAAGTTTGTGCCTAATCTTTGAAGGGATTTCCTTCAATCATCATCTCTCCAATCTAAAGTTCCTGTAAAGCATTCATTCTGCTTAAACATGATTTGTGTTTGAGGAGGAACCAAGGTACAATGATTTTTAACTTGATCAGCAATCTTATCTCTGCAATCTTATAAAGGTTTGCCAGAAATGTTTCTTTGAGCTACTTTATAATTAAACAGTAATTGATCAATTATGCCTCAAATTTAAAATGGAATATCTGAAAACTAATGTAAAAGAATTATTTTCTGGCTACTGGACTGATTATACTGGAAAAAGGAGAACAAAAAATTACAGTTTGTAGCGCGACAGAGAGAATAAATTCTGCTATGATGTTTCAGCAGCTAGAACGTACAGGGACCTCCATGTAAGGTAAAATTTAGGTGACCTGGCAGTTTACTTCCACAGTGTAAAGTGCCTTTACATCAGCGTGGAGTTAACATGAATATTCATGACTGTCGGGACCTCGTTCATCAGCGAAGCGTAAAACACAGTTCATCTGCAGAACTACACCTGGGAGCATGATTTACTATCTTCTCAACCTTCATTTCAGCTGAGCTTAAACCCTTAACATCTCAAAGATTCCCACCAAAGCAGACAAAGCACAATTACATTTTCATGCATGACTTGAGAGGAAGGATACGATTACAGAATGACGTGATCATTAAGCACAGGCGTTCTATAAGATTTGTCCTTTACACAGCTGTGCTGAACAACATTATTTCCACCTTCACACAACTGCATATGGGTGTAAATGAATATGGGGGTCGGGGAGGGGAGGGGGTTCGGCTGCTGCTTCTGTGCATGAAGAAGAAGACAAATCATGGTATGGAGAAAGAAAAAAAGCTGGCGATGAATAAACTGAGCATCACGTAATGAGCTGCCTCCGCTCATGATGCAACTGCTTGCTTCCAGCTCCAGTGTGCAACAGGGCACAGTAAAACCAGTCCAGATGAAAACGTGATCACCTGTGTGGCAAGATACTGGCATAAAGATGAAATATGTTCCGAGGACTAATCCAGGCCTGGAAATGCTGCTTATACTGTAAAATATGAATTTAAGAGACAAAAATGAAACTTTACATTTGAAAAGATTTACTGGAAAGAGAATGCACAAAAGGGACAAATTTCATTGTTTTGGGAATGTATATCGTCAGTTGGAAGCTTCTGGCTGGCTGCTGTTTACCTCCCCGTTGCATCAGCCACTGACGGCATGAACAGAGATAAACGGTTGTAATCCTGGAAGCAAGACTGTGTCCATATTCTTGTCCAATGTTGGATTTCTAGGTCCTCTTTATCCATCTTAGCATTTAGCAGATTTAGTATCCAGGTAATGTTGTGAAGAGCTGTTGTCGAACACGCATCCTGGTTATCAAGGGAACGAGGGGGAGAAGAAACCAACAAGACAACAAGCCTGATGGTTCAAATACCTGTGATTTCAGAAAATTGCCCTCATCTTAAATAAGCT
Source organism: Tetraodon nigroviridis (assembly GCA_000180735.1). Classification (NCBI taxonomy): domain Eukaryota; kingdom Metazoa; phylum Chordata; class Actinopteri; order Tetraodontiformes; family Tetraodontidae; genus Tetraodon; species Tetraodon nigroviridis. Next base: position 257,083 of record CAAE01015016.1, read on the forward strand.
TAGGCTTCCTCAAAGTGCTGGCAACTTTTCTAGATCAAATACGTCTTGTTTCCGTGAAGTTTTTGGTGTCATTTGCTGATGCACCACATCCTTTTTTCTAAGGTTTTTTTTTGTATCTATAGCATTTCCTCCATTATAAAAAACATCAAAAAGAGGCTTAGCATATGCATTTTAAAGCCTCCATTAGCCTTTGTCTTCAGAGATGTGATTACACTCAACAGCCTCTTTTTACACTGGAACTTTCTGCCTCCTCGGTGCCCTTGAGCACTGCCACAGCAAATCTGTCAAATCTGCAAGGAAACTAAAGCAGTTTTTAAAGCGAGAGAAGAAGGAGTTGGATATTTGTTTACAGCCCCCTTTTACTGTATTAATCCCTTTCCTCTAATCCCTCAGCTGCTTTAAAGAAAACTCTAATGGCTGTACTGGTCACTCTGATCTGAACGGGCTGGCCGTGAACTCTTCTTCCTTTGCATCATTTGAATGAGACATTGTGGACGCACACTTCATGTGCTCTAAATATGTGCAACACAAAAGAAAAAAAAATTGCAAACAGCTCTGAAGAGTTTTTTCAGCGCAAAGGCCAGATAAGAGTTTCCATATATGACTGTGTGAAGCTGTTAGAGGACAATACTAGCATAAAACCCAAGGATAAGTGCATTCACAAGGCCCACAGGACAGAGCTTTCGCCCACTAAGATTAGTCACAACATTGGTTTTATTAAAATGTTAGCCTCCACATTTCAAAAGGCTCTTTTCACCGTGGATGGCACCATATTATTCATGCACCCACGGTTGAAGGAATATGAGGTCAGATTAGCTTCTTTAAAACTGTCTGTTTCAGATTTCAGTCCCTAAATTGGACAAATCCAAAGGGGCAAACCAAAAGCCAAAGCCGAACTAGCATTCCGGCCTAATAATCAGCCTGTGAAAAAGACTCAATTATTCTTTAGCTGTGAGTCACTGTTGTTGCTGTCGTCACACCACCGCCTATAGATGGACATTATGGCTGACTCACTTGAACTGGTTAGAGTGGGATTGCTTTGGTATTCCATACAGAGCTGTCAGCGCCAGTCCTGCTATAGAAACCAAGACACTCCACCTAGAGCAGGGATAGCATCAAGGATTTATTGGAGGAGCTCTTGTGTCTCAAACGCACATCTCTTGAATCGATTTGTTAAAGTATTACCATAATCAGATCACTCCACTGCTCCGAGTTAACCCCGCCCCTCCACATTTTGGTCAGTGACGATTACATCCACAGATCTTCACCCACTTAACCATCACCGCTTTAGCTACAGTGGGACATAGGAAACGACAGAAGACAGGGACACGTTTTCATGGTTCTGATAGAACACCAGGCAGACAGCGGTTTCTCCAGCACCACGAAGGTGATGGATATGAGAGGATTTGCAGTTCTCCTAATGAGATCTGAGGGGAAATACGATGACGATCGGAGCTCACTTTGACGAAAACTATTCCCCCAGGCTTGCCAGTCGATTTGTCAGCCATTTAATCTGTTAAACGGGGGTAATAATGTGGTGTCAATCCACTGCCTGTTTGGAACAATCACCACAGAGTGCTGCTCTGAACCACAAGGTAGTCTACCCGTGGAGAGCTGAGCGCTTGCGTGATTTCCATGTAAATACAAAAGCCAGGCTATGAAAGAAGAACAAAGATGGCAAAGATGGCTACATTAATAATGCAGTTCTACGTTTTCTCAACACATGAACTATTAGAAATAGTGGGCTGCAATTCAAGTCAAACTCCTCAGCCGTTTCATGTTCTACTTATACACCCAAAACTTATTTTACAAAAGAAAAAAAAACATGGTTCCACACATTTGTCCTGCAAAAACATTTCCAAAAAAGCCTTTTGTTGAGTGGGTGTATGGGTTGGCAACCACGCTGAGCATCTGATGATGTCACCACTGCAGCAGGATAAAACCAGAATTAGGCTGGAATACTTTGCTGTAGTTTAGGAGGAAGTGGCGATTTGTCATCAGCTGACCAGGTGGAATATAAAGAGCTGTTTTTGGAGCAAAACTATTTGTTACAATCCCCGGATTGTAACAAGTAAACCAGCCTCCCTCAAACTAAACCCTCGTGAAGATGATTTGAGCGACAAGCTGCTGACGGATGACAGTTGTGATAACCACACAACAGACCGCTTTTTAATTACTTTGGCTGTAATTATTTTCTCACTTTCAGCTCATCTGACTGGGGTTTGTCCCATCAAACCATGATAATTACATCATACCTAAGGCACAACACGCTAGTGTTAGGAAGTTTTATAGATGTGCGTTATTTTTAACCAGCAGTCGAGAGGGACAGAGACAGACAAATACACAAACATAGCAAAGATAATTATATGTTTATAATACACACTAAAGATTGTAATTAAGACTGTTTTTGCGTTTCTTGTAGGTTTTAGAGGGAATAATAAGTCAAAATATAAATTTGACAAGAATAATTCAAAGCTACGCACCTTTATTGTCCATGCGTGTTGTTGCTGTTCACTGTGTTGTGTTTTGGCCAGTGGTCTGAAATATAACTGCCTTATTGTTCTGACTCTAGTGACCTTTGATTGTTCAAGTAAAGAAGCAGGTAACTTGACAACTGCCAACACTGGAACAACTGTCCAGATGTACAAAAAATATAAATAGGGATAGTTTAAAAATGTTATAATTGCATCTGACTACCCCAAAAGTGACTTTTCTTTCAGTGTTGCCTGATGTTCTCAATCGTTCTATTACTGGATTTGCTCCATTTGTCATATTCTGTATTTCTAAAACCAAGGCAGCATTAAGTTTTTATTCCAACCACCTTTAGGCCTGAAATCTGAAATAAAGGTCCACACCATAATAATGTCTGCATTAGCTGTCAGGGTATCAGTTTTCCACACACCCACCTGTGGTGCGCGACTGTAATAAACAGACAGACGACTTGGACGGAGCAGCGTTAATTCAAGACGATCTGCCTGCAGCCCCGAATCAGTCCAGATGAGCCTCAGACTAGAGGACAGTCTTTGAGGATTCTGTCAGGAGCAGTGATTAGCTGGGAGCCACTCGAGACTTATTAGCCTCCTTGCTTAGTAGACACAGTGGCCACAGAGAGGAGTCATTCATCTGGGATTTGTTTGCACTCAGATCGGCGCATGTGTGAAGCGACGCTCTGCCAGCAGCCCTTTTATCATGTGCTTCAGAATGCTGCAGTCCTCCTTAATTTCCATCTTAAAGCCTTAATGCTGAAATAAGGAGATTTAAAGGGATTATTTTCATGGATTTTTTTTATGGCGACCTGTGTAATCAATGACTACCTCTCTGGCTTAGCCAAGGAGCTATTCATAGTAGTGGGCTTGTTGCATCCACGCTTTGAAACTAAATAACTGTAGGTTGAAGTAAATGCTTATTGTTTGAATAAATGGCAAATCAATTTACTATGTATTCATAATTTATTTATAATGTCTGGGTAAATAATAAAAATGGCCTATTCAGTTGTGTTACCACTGAATGTGTTTTCATCTGATTCTGAAGCCCTAAAGTCTGTCAAGAAAACAAAACTCTCCTAAATTTCTCTTAAACTGAACTACAAAAACTGGTGTTGTACAACATTCCATATGCACTAGCAAAGTAATAAGTCAGCTAGCCTTTAAAAGAATATTCATTAACTTTAATTCACTTTATTCATTAACTTCACTCATTACCTTTCATTGACATAAACATAACATTAAGATCCATTAACTGTGTCACACAGCCTGGCATGTTCAAAGTGGATACTGGTACTGATACTGGTGGTAATGGCGAAGACGGCCTGACAGCATGCTGCTGTTGTCCCCCCTGTCTGACTGTGATCCCCTGACCTTGTGGTAACACAGCAGGTGATTCGCAGCTTCATCAAGTCAAAGAGTCTGCCACATACAACCCCGCCCCCCCCGACCCTGCCCCTAGACCCCCAGAGGGGGGAACTAATTGGTCTCCTTGTAGCTGTGATCCTCTTCAATGCTGCTATCAAGGTGCGATCACACCAGCACCACTGACCAAAAAAGCCGTGTTGCAAAGGATGCAAAGATATGCTGTCTGCACTGACCTCAGCTTGATTTAAAAGTCTGTTACAAAAGGCTGTTACAGGCTGTTACTATTAGACACACAATCAAGTTTTGAATTTTTATGCATCTTCATATTAAATTTACTTCAGAATTATGATTTGTTTCATTCTGTAATCCTTTTGTTTCTTGTACATGGACTCATGATATGCACACATGTGAACAGTGATGTAGATAAAGCTGAGAAAAGAAACCCTTTAAAAGATGTCACCCCTGAAGTGTCTTCACTCCTCAGCTACTTGAGTATCAGCAGTGACAAAATATATATATATTTTTTATCCATTCGCTCAGGCTGAAATAGGTTTATGTGATGTAAAAATTGTTTTTGCTGAAAAAAAGAAGCAAATTTTAAACAACTTGCAAACCTTAATCTGATTTATTTCTTTATATGGTCATATTAAGCCTCAAATGTTTGTTTTAGGTGCAACAGATGCTTAAGTAAATCATATTGGGTCGATTTTATGATACAAAAAGAGAAGGTATTGAATGAGTTGAAATTCAAATGTGTTTGAATTTCCAAAGATGGAACTTTGAAACCAATATGAAATAAAATGACAGAGTTCTTCGGGGAGCAATCGACAGGAAGCATCAGCAGCTGCGCCTCAGCGTGCAGCAGATACGCAAAGACCTTTCCATTGATGGGGTTGTAATTGCAGCAGGTCCCTATCTCTGCAGCAAAACAACTATCTCCCTTATCTTCATGACCTTCCATAGACAACACTCCGTTCAGGGTCCCTGGGCAAGGTAGAGAGACAGACCAGACAGACCCAAATGCTGCTGACCTTTCATACCCCCCCCCCCCCCCCGTGGGAACTTTGGAGCAACTTTGTATCCCTTGGTCTTAACCTAACACCATCTCCTTCCTTGAAGCCGCATGTATCACATCCACCATCTCATTTACAACCAAAGCTCTCACCAAAGCAGCCAGTCCAGGACAAAGTGCCCTCCAAGGACTGAAGGGAGCAGATAAAAGCTCCAACCAAGTTGTCAATCAATGCGGCTGCAGGGGACGACAATCCCGCCAGTCTGAATTTATGGTGAGATAATCACTGTATCTCCCTCTTGTTGCCCAACTACCTTTGTTCCAGTCTTTCATCATTAAATTATTTCAACAAAACAGATGGCAGCATGTGGCTTCAGTCAGAGTGTTTGTCAAGATATTGAATACAAAGATTTTTGTACAGTTTGATTTTTGTAGAACAGTGTTCAGCACTGTTTTTAGTGTGGACGTTGAGTAGAAAGTTCTTTGAGCTTGCCCTGTGATTGACCCTGGTATATAAGTCATCATGCTCAATTAGACGACGCAGGTGCTGAAGATATTGTGGGCACAGCAGCAGCAAATGATGGTACCCACTGTAAATGCGGCACTTGCACTGGGAGGAGTGCAGCCTTGAAAGCCCCAGTCAAAGAAGTACTGAATAAGAATATCTATGAGGAGGCCTGAGCTGAATAAGAATGAGGGCATTAGGATAAATATAGAACAAAGATACTTTTTGGAGGACAGCTTTTCAAAGCTGGGTAAACTGAGAGTCTGCAGTGAAAAGTAAAATAAAAGTCCCAGACAGTTCTCTGGACTTCTTTTACCTGCACGTGAGCTTCTTGTCCATTTGTGGAACTTCTGGTGCTGCACCGAGCAGCACGACCACGCTTCCCAGTGGTGGGGCGTGCACAGGTTCTCATGTCTGTGTTATTATTTTAATTGTCTGTTTACTGCTGTAGTACAACAACAGGAGATGGTGGTTTCCTTTGCTCTATTATTTATGAGCCAGAGAGGAGGCTTGGCTTCCAGTTTGATGCTAGCTTGTTTTGCGCCCCTTATATACGTGGGTGCAATCCACCCCCATTTCTTGCATTATAAATTCCTAATCAACACAACATTCTCCAACATTCTAAAATCTTGCTGGCCCCACTCTGGAACTGCAGACTCCAGGGCACAAATTCAGGTAGATTACAGCTTTGTACCCATGCTCTGTTTACAGGAACACACAACCCTGATGAATGGAGATGATCAGATAAGGGCTTTCAATGAATAAATTATGAGGAGCCCAAAGGCACCAATGCAAGATTTCTTTTTTTTTTTTTAACCTCAGGAGACAGCAAAGGTCTAAGTGAGTGCTTAAGCTCCAGTCATTTTTCAAGGACCTGTGTTAAAATAATATTATATACACTGTATAAATTATATACACTGTATAAACACTGATCGGGCAAGACATTATGACCAGAGTGGTGTGACAATAACGCTAATTAAGAGGGAAAAATGTGCACGCTAGTTTGCTCTAATGGCTGGATGATGATCCTAGATGACTAGGTCAGAGAATCAACCACACAGCAGCTGCTGTGGGGTGTTCCCGGTCTGCGGTGTTCAAAGCCTGTCAAATAGGGCCCAGAGAAGAACAGGAAGGAAGGTGAACCAGCGACAGGGACAGGGGACACCCTGCCTAGGTGGCTTGGGTGGTCTGAGTCAACAGACATAGTTATGAGACGCAGGAAACTTGACGAAGAGAGTGATGTTTTGGAAAAGGTTCTACTGGGAAATCTTGGCTCTTGCAATCCATACATATGTTACTTTGGCATGTAGTGCTAACCTAAGCATGAATGCAGACCATAAACACTCTTTCATGGACATGATATTTCCAGATGTTTTTTTTTTAATTATTTTTTCCTAGCAGGATAACCCACTGTGCTACATGTGGATTTACTTTAAATGTGGGTTTCACGTTCATAAATCAAAAAGTAGAGTAAGAAATCTCTTTTGGCTTGCACAAATATTCATTTAACAAGCCATGATTCATTAAACCACACTATCATTCCATCGTGATCTGATCTATAAGATATTGATTTAATGTTAGAATTTTCCACCACTTTTCATCGCACAGAAATACAACTGGAAGACAGGAATTTAAAGATTTGCCGGATTGTATCCTATCTAAAACAGCCTGAATTCACCAGAAGCACACTTATCAGAGCATCTAACTGCAGCCGGCGCACTTATCATCAAACGATTTTTAAAATACATCAGAGGGGATTTCTTTGAGGTAAAAAAAGAAGTTTTCCCTGCAAGCTAATTGATGCACTGAACCTAAAGCTGATCCAGATCACAAATGATGTTGCGCTTTACACTTTAAACTACACATCTAACCAAAATAAAAGCATGCCATTGTCTTGAGGCAATGTAGCACACAAAAATGTCTTGCTTCACAACTGCAGTGCTACTGCTAAACTCTCCTACAGACACATGCATGATGATTCAGTCAGGCTATGCAAAAAAGAGAGTAAATGACTGAGAGAGAGAGAGGGAGAGAGTGTATACAAATGCTATTATCAGTAACTACCTGTAGTGAGAACTCTTAGCTTAAAAAATTTAACTAGACTTTGTTTATGTATATATTTTATTTATTTATTTTTTAAGACATTTCAGCTCTTATCCAAGAGGCTTCTTGTTTCTAAATTTACAGGTTGGATTCCTAAAGTTAAATGTACTGTGTTTTCTGAATGCTTTTGTTAGTGGTTGCTGGGATGTCAGTGGTGGTCTTCAACCTGGATGAGAACATTTTATTCTCAGTTAATTGTAAAAACATTTAGAACCAAATGTGTAGACTTTACATCACGTCAGATAAGCTTTGAATATGTTGTAGGCCTACTTCTGTGGTCAGGATAAAAGTTATTTACGTTCTTTCTTAGATTAATCCTAATTCTATTTTCTGTCTTTTCTCTTTTGCAGTAATTTACATCAGAGAATTACTGGATGGAGGGGTGCAAGCGTTGAATTCGCTGACACACAGCTGAGTCTTAGGTGTTAGATTTGAGAAGATGCTTATCAAGATCACAAAAAAGTAGCGGAGCATCTTAGCTAAAAGTAAACTTACAAACAAGCGAAGACAACACTGGATGACAAAGCAGACATAAAAGCTCCAGACGACAATGAGAGCATTAGATGTGAAGAGCTGGGGAAAAAAGGGGGGATTGGCTGGCAGGCAATTCTTGGTAAAAAAGACTTTTATTGAGCCATTAAATCCACAGTGCTAATAATTCCAGCCCTTTGTTACTTTGCCACCATTAGCTGGTAACAGACCCAGCTGCTCCTGGGACCCGTCCTGATAAAAATAGTGGGGAGAAGGACGACACGATATTCAGTCTTTGTAATTACAGTGCCACCAACATTAGCCCACCTGAGTCTTTAATGTCAGGGCAAACAGTTCTAGGAGCTCAAGAGGTTCAAAATTTTACAGCGGGGAGGAGGCAAAGGTAATGACAGAGCCCAAGGTAAGCTAATAGGAGGGAGAGTGTGTTTGAGGCAAGGGGCGGGCAGCGTCGCCATCAAACAGGATCTATTAATGCTCGTCTTGGGCCAGATCGCTACTTTTAAATTGCATGTCAGTGTGCAGGGGCCTCCGCAATTCCCAACGCTGATCTGCCATAATGGGATGTGACAGTACATATCCCCAGGAATGAGGATATAAGTGATCTTTGTGTCACACTGCTGTGTCATTTTCAGAAAGCTGCTTGCTCCATAAGACACAAAAAAGGAAGGGAACACACCAGAATTGTGAGCAGAATTGTGAGCAGACATCAAATGTTGGCTAACGCTGAAGTAAATCAGCGCTTTTACTAACAGCCATATTCTATGATTGTCCCATGACTGATGTTATTTCTCAGGTTGAGCTTTTTAACAGAGTTTTGACTCAGGAAAACTCAGATGATCAAACGCGCTGTAAACAACCCAGCAGGTTAGCTTGATCATCCATCACAATGTGCAGCGTAGGCTTTAACGATGCCCACACCCTGCTTTCCTGCCAGGTAATATATGAGATTTTCAGCTTTTCCTACATTACACACCACATGTTCCAACAAACTACTGCGGTTTATGGCTTTTTTCACACCTCAGTAATTGATGTTCACCTCACGACGGATGGCACAAATACTCCCTATAACTATGAACGTAAAAGCAAAGACCTGATGATAAGCTGAGTTGTGGTCCCGACCCTACATTTGTGAAAAACTGAAAGAAGCAACAGAAAACACATCCAAGTGTGGGTACACTTTTATTTAGTGCAGCTTCAGCACTTCGATCCAAATATATCTCTGTGTAAATAAGGCGCTGTTATTAGACAGAGGCTATGTATATTATTCCTTACTTTAAATGAGCTTTTAACAATAAATCTGAGTATCATACTATTTTAAAACGTGAATCTGAGAAGGTGCTTGAAAGTCACCTCGTTCTCACAGCCCACACTGTTAGTCAGCCCCGCAGTGAGCGTCTGCAGGCGTTTGGTCCCTCCCCTCCCCTCCACCTGTGGCCTGGCGGGATTGGTTTCAGCTTGCTGCTCTGGGCTTTTCCAAACACCAGCCAGATCCCTGGAGCACGGCGTGTGTGTGTCTAGGGTGGGAAGCTCCAAAGAGCGTTGGCTGTCACTGAGCTGGAGCCAGGAACACACAAAAAAGACTTCCAAAAGCCACATCACAGGTGGGGACAGAGGAAGAGGAAAATACGAATAAAGCATCCTCAGAAATGTGCTGCTATCTATCAATACCATCTATCTATCGGTCATCTACAATAATAACTCAATTTAAATTCAGCAGAAAGAGGGCTGTCTTCCGGATGTCCTTCACTATCTCTCCGAAATATACCTGCTGCGGTGGCAGGTTTATGCATGATGCTCTGCTGCAGCGCACTATTTTTCTTCATACACTCTTGTGGCACAAAAAGAATCTTGGGATATGTGACAGTAATAGCAACCTGAGCCTCCTCTAGGGAAAAAATATTTTAAATTCACGCGTGCTCGCTCTGCCCCCCACCTCCCCAACCCCCTTCATTCATGCTTTATTTATGTCTGCCTCTGTCTCAATTTCTTATTCTGCCTTTTTCTTTCCATCCTCCAGGTTTCTAATTACTCTCACCTTTTCTGTGCCTTTCGTGTCTTTTAGACACCATCATTTCTCTGCCTGATGGACGATTCTCCTTGTCTTCCATCTGCTTCCTCTCCTCCCTGTTGTACTGTCACCTGCTTTTTGTCCAAGTAAAGGAAGGCTTTTAGTCCCTTATCAAACTTTCATGAATTATGAACATCCACTGTCCAGCAGCCAGGACAGAATCGTTTCATTGTCAGCCAGGTTATCTGCTACTGCTGCTGCTGCTCAGGAAGGACAGATAATGCAGTCTAGTAAGAAACACCTTCAATTCTGGTCTGTCATTCTTTCTTTTTTTGCTGCCTGTCAATCCAGTTAGGGACCACCAGTTCTAGTCAGGTTTCCAGACCACACCACGTTGAACAGGTTGGATAGCTCCAAAAAATCCATGTTCCCAAGAAACCAGGAAGAAACAGTTGAGGAAACAGCCTCTTCTTAGCATCAAACAATGTTGTTTTTAAAAAAACAGACAGTCATCAAGCAGAAATAACCCTAATTTTGATAAAGATTTACCAAATTTGTGTTGTACTAAAACCCTTAAACCGAAGATTGCAGGTACAATAATACTGACTTGTATTTTTTTTTAATTTCAAACAGTTCCAATTTTATAAAATAAAATTTGGTACCAGAATTTATGTTGGCTTTTCATGTGATACAATAATCCAGTCAGATGCATCAACCCGACTTTGAAATGTTGCCCAGAGTGGGATAAATGAATGTGATGTGCAAAGTAATTACGCTAAAACAAACTAAATGAATGCATCCATTTGGCCATTTAAATGCAAGATGAGTTGGTGACACATATGACAGGCCAGTGCATTGTCTAGCATTGACATTTAGCTTATTTATCTCTGAATGGAAGAAAGGTCTTCAGTTCCTTTAATTTTCAGGTCATTTTACTCATTTTGTTACTGGTGGTACTCCAGGTGAGGCTCGAACTCACAACCTCAGCATCGCTCTGTATGTTACTGCCATATAAGTACCACGCGCTAACCGATTCCACCACTGGAGCACAAGGGACAGCACAGTTTAGCAGATCCAATGTGAGAGGAGCAGCCCGACATATAGTACAGCGTTGCATCAGTAGCCCCCACCGCTGCAGTTACTCACATGGTTCAACTCTTTCTCCTCCACTGGCACCACTGGTACCACTGGCACCTTTCCATCCACATCCAGAGTGGCTCAGGTGACGCCTCTGCTCAGGAAATTCCGTCTCAATCTGAGTCCAGTGAGAAACTATGATCAATCTCCCCTTTTCTGTTCCTGTCCTCACTGGGGCCCCCCCAGGGATCAGTCCTGGGAAACACTGATGCCACTGCTATGCAGATGATACCAGTTGTACTTGCCTTTTCCCCCGTGTGACTCCCTTAATCTCACGCTGTCTCTTGGTCATATCTGGAGCACCACCACCTCAAATTTAACCTTGCTAAAACTGAGCTGCTGGTTTCCCCAGCTAACCAATCTAATCATCACAATATTAACCTAAAGAGTGAGACCATCTCTCTTGCATCGATGGGAGATGTTTCAAATTCAGAGTCATGATTGATGACCAACTGATTTCTCTGATCATGTACCTCAGTATCCTGATTAAGCCACGAACAAGCGTTGTGATCTCCCAAATAAACTACAGCAATATATCGCAAATTACGGACACCTTCTTACAACATGATGACTAGTTTGTGTCTCCATGCAGAAAACCTCCCCCCCCCAAAAAACAATGACTTCAGAAAACTGCTAACTTTGATTAGTAGCTTTTGCTATATCTTGTTTTTATTCCTCTTTACTCCCTCTCCACAGGTTGTCACTGATAATTAGTAGCTGCATTTGTTCTACAGGTGGTACTCAAGTGCACGGTGGCTTAATTGTGTCCCTCAAGTGTCTGCAAGTCACTTTGTACAAAAGCATCTGCTAAGTGATTAAAATGTGATGTAAAACATAAAGGTACAAATGTGATACCTGCTTTGCTCTCTAGCTACTTCGTAGTGTTTCTTTCTTCTTTGCTGCTCAGTAATCCAGCTCATTCAGCATGTATAATTCTCTTTCTGACTATATTTAACTCTAAAATGCTCTGAAACCCTGAAAAGTATCCAGAGGTTGTTTTTCTGCAGTGATTTCCACATTTACTTTAAAGCAGAGCCTTTAGGTAGATTTGAAATACAATCCAATTATTTTTTAGGTAAAATCTAAAGTAAATAAATTCCTATTTATTTTTTTTCCATACTTTGCAATGTTGCTAATCAGAAGAAGACTTGAGTCATCATCCAGTAGCAGAACAATGACACTGTAAGCAGCATGAATGCACAGCTAACAAGATGAGCTGCTCTGCTGGCAACTACAAGCAGATGATCTCTCGTCTTATGACGCCAGTTAGAAGCTGTGCGCAAAAAGAGTTGAGGGCTCCAGAATGGATTAGCAAGGCTGCGAGTTGCTTATGCTCTCCAGGAGAACACAGAGTGTTGCCACGCTGGATTACACAAGCCAAAGAAAAGGTTAAACACTTTGATGAGTGTGAGAGTGAGCTGAACAGGAGGAAGAAGCTCGCAGCAACATCTACCTGTTTCCTGTACCAACATACACGGCTGCCTCTGCAGAATTCCGTACAGGGTTAGCTAGCGTGCCTTGGATTCAAATTCTGACTTGCTGCAAAAAGTAATTAATCATCATAACCTGACATTTGACACTGACTGTGATTTGGATTGATAACACACCGCAGTATAAACTGTAGTTTAATTACATGTATTAGGAACACGAATAATGTAGTAAAAGCACACCAGTGGAGAGCATAATATATAAAAGCGATCAAGGTGCATGCCAAATATAATCACTGACAGTCGTTTATGTAGTGCCAGTTCAGCACAAACAGGATCTAATGCCACACTGAGGGCAGGATGAGAAAAGCAGCTTTTTGGACAGGATATTCCTTTTCAGGGTTACTACGCATCTGCATACTTTGGTTTAACTGTTCCTCTGTGCAAAGTTGTCGTTTAGGTTTTTTTTTTGCTTTCTCTGCAAAGCCCTGCTTCCTTCACAGTACTTTTTTTCCTTTTGCCTGAAAATCTGGAAAAAATCTGCCTTTTAAAAAAAATGATAAGAAAAAAAAACCCAAAACACATCATTTCACTTCAATTCCAAACTCAAGGTTCCTTGAAAGCTGCTAACTGGTTCACTGTTGTGGCCAAAATCCAAATGTGGTTTTTAAAATCATGTATTTCTGGGGTGAACACAAATATCATTGATTTTAATGGAAATCATGTCGTCCCTGCACACTCGCTGTCCAGGAAACTCGGATCAGAGTCCGGTGCCTCGTCTCGCCGCAGTTGGGCCTGTTTGGCCATTAACATTCCAGGCCTGTAAAGCAGGATGTTCCTTTTCTGGTATAATTACTGCAGTCCACTCCTCCCCTGTATCTACAGCAGCTAGCTATTAAACTGAACAGAGTCAACATGCAAGCCATCTCAATTCCGATATCACAGAACAGAATCAGAATGTATCTGGATCAGAATACAAAACACTGGAATGCTGCATACTGCAGAGGCACGCGTCCATTAGCAATGGATCCAGGCAATACCTCAAGTGTGATGTGGTGTAAAACGCTGCTCCAAAATGACCCTGCAATTGTCCTGTTACATCACCCTGATGCAACCGTAAACCAATGCAGGTGGATGTTTAGCCACATCAGTGAGTATGTGAAAGAGGAGAGCTAATGTGCTTCCCAAACCCTGCACCAAAGTTTGGAAGAACGGCGCAGGTAGACAGACAGACAGAGCGTAAAAGGTGGAACAATTGAGCACTGGAGGTACTCCACGTCTATTTAAATGTCAGACACAGCACTGAAGGCTTTCTTTATCTTGTCAGTGCGTTTGACACAAACCAGCCGACATGAGAAAGAAACACAGGATCTGCAACAGAACGACGGTGTGTTAATGTGTGCTCTGTGTGACGATCAAGAAATACCAGCAGCTAGCTTTGCTTACTTTTGAATCTGAACATTTTTTTCATGTATTTAGCTGATTTCAGCGAACAAATAGCAGCACAGCAGCACACAAGCCACAGACTTCAGGAAAAGCTCATTAACAGAGCCAAGCGTCACCTGACAGACTGTCAAAACACTTCTGATTCCAGTTCCAGCTCTAGTCACTTTTAGTCTTTTTCGATACTGAAGAATCCGACCATAATTGTTCATCATTTAACTGGAATAATTACAGAAGTTATTTTCTGATCTTTTATCGCATCCAGTCTCCCAGACAGGACAGACTGACTTTGGTTTATTATGCGTTCACGTGAGCCGGGCTTGTGGTATCACTTGACCGTTTTCACGAGTGCACTTGGGGTCACATTCAAAGATTTGCATTTTCGGCTGATCTCCAGTTGTTAACAGAATGATGGACTGACGTTTCTATTGACTCGGCTGATCAGTTCTGGCCATAATCTGAGATTCTGTCAACTGTGTATCAACCTGATCTCTGCACAACACAATTGGTGGTCCCTGCCTCATTCGGAAGGCAAGAAATTCCACAAATAACGCTCAAGGTAAATACAGTAAAGTGAAAACCACTTGAGGGAAGCTCAGAGACTGAAGGCCAGAGGTTTGCAAGGCTGTCATCAAAGCAAATGGTGGCTGCTTTACGTAACTGAAATAATAGCACATAAGAGTCATTTCACAACTTTCTGTTTGCTACAAAATTCTGTGTATCCTGATCCGTAGTTGATGTCTTCAGTATTTTTCTACAATGTAGAAAGCAGTCAAAGTAAAGACCAAACGTTGCTCATGCAAACCACCCATATTAGGGATGAGAAATTAAGGGTGTAAAATAAATCTGGATAATCCCTGTAACTTTAATATTTAACATTTAAATTCATGTAACTCTTTCATACCAGTGTGATTCAAAAATAAGTACGCACAAAAAAAGTCCGACGAATCTGATTGACTGTTAATAAAACATAATCTCCCTGACAGCCGTAGAGATAAAGATGTATGAAAAGACAGATTAGACTGATAGATTTGATCTTTGAATCAGCACAGTCACATTAAACCGTGAATCAATTTATGATGACTGACAGTGAGTACAGCGCAGCAACCGCACCTTTTCAGGGAAGGCTGTCATCCTCACGAGCTGACCCACATACAACGAGCAGATTAGCCGTTCAGATCTCTGATGTGATCAGCAGATGGATTTCGCTACAACTGAAAACACTGAATCAAATCGAATGGGCAAATTGACTGGAACTGTTCTAAAAGGTATCGCAGAGTCCATATAGTTCTGATTCCTAACAGCATCTTTCACATAAACCTTGTTAGCAAACGAGTGCCTGTGTGAGCTCAGTGGGTATATTTATTTCCTCTATTGCTCCTGAATGAGGCATGCTAACATTTCATCAGGAATAAGCAGCTTATATTGTTTCACTAAATCTAAAATTCTAAACAGAGTATGGGAGAACTCGTAACTGCTGTGCCAAATTTACAGCTTTGCACAGTGCATTAGCAGATGGAGAGGCAAAAACTAGCAATTTCACATGAGGTACAGTATAACAGTTGGAGACCCGTACAGAGAGAAGGCGAGAGAGAGATGGAAATAGAGAACATAGTTCCTATTTTAATTTAGATGTGAAATCTGGTAAACATCC
Organism: Tetraodon nigroviridis; assembly: GCA_000180735.1. NCBI lineage: Eukaryota > Metazoa > Chordata > Actinopteri > Tetraodontiformes > Tetraodontidae > Tetraodon > Tetraodon nigroviridis. The sequence goes on from CAAE01015016.1 coordinate 272,715, forward strand.
AGACGATTCTATCTGGGGAAAAAAAAAAAAAAACCACTGATGGTGCAGGAAAATCTCTTCATCTAGGTCTTATAATTGAGCAGGAGCTGGAGGATCCCTAAATGGTGCAACATGCAAACACACTGCAGAGAAGTTAAGCGATGCCCTCCCCCCCCTTTTTTTCCAACAATGGAGACAAGGCTGATAGAATCGTGGAAGATGCAGGAAGAATCTTTGTCATTATGAAACAGCCGTGTGTGTGTGTGTGTGTGTGTGTGTGTGTGTGTGTGTGTGTGCATGTTTGCAAATAAGCTCGGAAATAAGGGTGGAAATGCGAAGCTCAACTCACTTTCATTTCCTGCAGGCACTGGGACGCAGCTTTGTACAGTATGTGCGATTCTTTGGCTGATTGACTTATTTGCATGGCTTGTATTGGCTGTGATTATGACTCCGCAAACCTCTCAACACCGCAGTTGTATAACTTATCCAGATTTCAGCAGCTGCGATTCACCCAAGCAAAGCACACATGTTTAGTTTGGGAACAGTAGCATCCTCCTGGACTCATAGGAGTTAACCTCCAATGTGAGCTCCACACTGCACTGGTAAAATCTAAAATGCTCTCAAGAAACCACCATGTTTTGGTTTTATCAGCAAACAAATAAAAACTTGAGGACACCTTTCTATGGTAATAAAACCAAGAAATAAAGTCCACATGGTTGAACTTCCTCATTTAGTCCAGCCTCTTAGTATTGGTTTTCAGGTACAGCAGAAAGCTGCATGTGCTGCCTACAGTAGCTCACTTTGGCTCTCCACAGTATGCATTTATGTGCTTTGTCTGTAGCTAATGCGTACCACTGTTTTCCTGCTGGTCCAAACCAAAGGTGGCCTGACTTGTAGGACAGAACCCCCCTGAATAGAACCCTTGAGGCTTGGGTTTAACATCCCTGGTCTGTATTAAACAGAATCAGGGTTAGGATTGTCAGACAACAGGAACTGCTTTCCTTATACAGATAAATGGCAGGAAGAGATGCCAAAAGTAGAGTGTAGAGGAGCACTTGAGGGGCTTCCACACTGGGTACAACTTCTTCCCTAACAGAAATCCTTTTTCTTAAAGAGACAGACGATGTTGAGGCAGCTGATGTACCTGAGATGATCTATCCGTCGGAGTTGCCTGTGTTTCTGCCTGCCTGACCTTGGGCAACCTGCTCCTACAGCACCCTAATGTTCTATTAATTTACTCCTAATTACCACATGCAAAGCAGGATGTGAGGCGAGGTGATGAAAGCAGTCGCTTGAATCAAACTGACAGAAACACTAGGGACAGCGGAGGGGGCGTGTGATGCAGGGAACAGAGGAGCTGGGCACAAAAGGACTCCCCACTGCGCCATCCTACTTTTGTGAGAAGGCGTCTACTCTAGGACAGGAAGGGAAGGCAAAAAGAGTGATAAAACCGAGAGTCAACTGAGCTGTGATTTGTGGAGCAGAAGTAAAGGTGTGAGATAAAGCAGGACAGGAGAGATTAAATAGAGTCGTGGGCTGGAGGCAAACTCAGGTGGTTGGCTCAGGCTTTGCTGCCTTCACTGCTGAGGGTGGTGAGTGAGGGCAGCAGGTAAAATATACACGTTTACGCTGCGAGCTGGTACATCGCAAAATAGCATATTTTAAAAGCAGAAAAGTCAGTGTAGGCAGCGCTGCAATATTAGCATGCTCTTGACTCATCACAGTCAGATTTACAAACACATCAACCTTACCGAAATCTTTGACTGGCGGCAGTGAACAGGTTACGATTAAGGTCTCATATCAGCATTCTTTACACATACAAACCGTAGCACAAACAAACAAACAAAACACACACACACACACACATTTAATTGAAAAAAACAAAACAAAACAAAAATGTCAGTGTGTTTTTACATTTACTTAAAAATAAAATCCATCCGTCGCTCCTGCTGAACAAAAGCATCGAAAACTCAGTAGAATTTTTCATTGTCTTCTTTTAGTTTTAGTTTTACAAATGCAAATCCTCCATTTTAAATGTGAGCCCAGGCAAATAGGGAAAAAAAATAATCACTGCACTTTTTAGTACCTCTTAATTGTCTGCAGTACAGCAGCGTGCTGTCACTCTGCAGCCGCTGAAGCGTAACAAGAATCTTTGGGATCTCCAGCGTCCCCTAGTTTGAGGAACAAACACTGCAAGCATCATCTAGTAGCTCTTTTTAGTCATTTTATGATTGCTTTGCAAAGAAACACTGTCCACAGTTTTCACATAAAAAACCAAAAACAAAACAAAAGAATAAATGCTACATCATATAGTATATACATCAGTTTAACTCAGCGTCATGAGTACTAGAGACAGCGATATCAAGTAAATTTTTATACAAGGCAGCATGTAGCACACAGTCACATTTTTTACGGCACTTTACCGCTTTTAACATTTTAACCCTTGTTAAACATGTACAACCAATGGGAGTCTTATCAGTCATATGTGTATGTCTGAGAAGGCGGCAGAAGAAAATTGGGAATGAGACGACTGTGTGAGTTCAGACAGCAAAAGGATGATTGGTGACTAGCCTGGAACCTCAGCGATAAAACATTCCTCTCCATAACTTGAGCGGGAGGTCAGATAAGTGGTGCTGGAGAGGCTGTGTGATGATGAACACCATCTGACTGTAGCAGCAGAGAAGGAACAACTCTCGACTAGGCCTTAATGACCTAATATCGTGTGAACTGGAGTCACAGTTAACTGGCTTCAGAGCTAAACTCTCAGCAGCTGTCATAAACGTTGACTATGTCATTTCTGCAGCTGGAAGCAGCAATTTGCCCTTTTAGATCTCTTTATGTACTCTAGTTAAGTTTGCAGTGTGCATATGGGATTTTTCTTTAGCTATTTCTTGCCTCAGATTTGAGTGACTAATCCAACAGCTGGCAGCTGCCCAGTTTAACGAGCTTCCAACAATAGCTGCCTTCAAGTTGCTGGCTGCATTTTTCATTTCGGGAGAAAATATGCCACTCCTTTATTCTCAGAGGCACACTCGGATGAGAACTGTAATGCCCCTGTTCAACGTCACTGTCTTTATGTCAGCGTCACAGTGTCTGAATAACATTACAATGCTGAAAGGTGCTTAAAACCCAACTGTCAAAGTGAAATTACTGTCCTGAATCCATATTTGATGATATGATGCAAGACTGCAGTATTTTATTTTATTTTTTTTTTGTAGATGGTGTCTTCTTCGGTACTATTGTAATTTGTACTAATGCAGAAATCATTGCTAGATTGATGCTGAAATATTCATCCATGAAGCTAATGCTAGTTTACTGAAGACAAAGTATGTTCACAAACATTGTTGCTATTTTTTTTTTTTTTTGCAAATATTGACTAAAACATGAATGCCTGTTGAAAAAGCACGCACATAATAGTCATTGTTGATCCCATGTGCACTATTTCACATCTGCAGAGAAGCCTTTGCAGCAGTTATCAGACTGGACCGACTTTTCTATCGTGAAGAGAAGGAACAGGGCACTTTTTTCTCGGCTTCTATAACATCAGGGACAGTGGTCTTTAGCAATGCTGCCCACTGTTTGTGATCAGTGTCTGCAATATTACAGACCAAAACAAACACGTTCACAAGAACTGGCTGCATTTGCCTCAGCTCCAGCTAAGAGTGTACACAGATCAGTGGGAATCAACTTCTCTTTACGTGACAAAGGGAAATAAATCAGTTTCTCATTCAGTGGAAATGAGGAGAAAGACCCCAAGGACCGTTGATCTCCAGCCTGTGACAGCAGCATTTTTCTTTCTCCTTCTTTCAGGATCACCATCCTGGCTAAATCTATCTCCCTGCCTTTTTTATAGATCTGTTCACCAATCTCTTTCTACTCCGTATTTTTGCCCTTTTTAAACTGCATTTCAATTTTGTCACTTTTTAAACTGCATTTCAATTTCAATTCCACTCTATCCTGAGGAGGTCTCTCACCCTCCCCCTCGACCTCACCTCTTCCTTCATGGCATATTTAGCATTCGAGGCTTCTCACTGCTGCATGGCAGACCTGTTTGTTGCAAAGCAAGTGGGTAAAAGATGTCATTTTTTAAAGACAGAATATAATTTTTATATGCTGTGTTTGCATTGCGTCAAATGGGATCTGCAAATGGAGAACTCATGTGTAGATAGGAATAAATTTAGGCAAACAGGCACCAAAGTCTGTCGCCACAACCACCAACACTGAGAAGAATAACCCTTGAAGGGTGGAAATGTACCCAGCACAACCATGAAACGTGCCTTTTTTGCCTCAGACTCGACTAGAGCTGGTGATGTTGCGTAACTTTCTGTCTGTTCTGAAGGTTGCGGCATCTCAGTGCCTTCTTAAGCTAAAGTGTGATGTTGCAGTTGCACCCGCTGTGCATGCTGAAAGTTGGATGATGCAGGATGATGTCATCAACCCTGCATATCCAAAGAGAGGAGGAGAATTTTTGTGATTCATGCCGCAGATGTCAAGATTCAAGCCTCAGCACATGTGCAGCAGGAAGAAAAAAAAAGAAAAAAATGCATGCTTAATGTCGGAAGATGGACTGTTTATGAATGTTTACACTAAAAAATGTAATTAGGTAAAACAAAAAATAAAGAGAGAAAGAATAAAAAATGTAACACATTTATCTATCTAGTTACTGCAACCTAATTTTCAAATTACATTCATTTGCATATAAAAATATCTAAAAAAAAAATACATACATTCATAACGTATTTCATACTGTTTGGATAAAAGATTTAAATATTTCATTAAGATCCCCCCCCCAACATGTCAATGGACCATGTAAGAGTTAATAGCTTAAAATCCTTCATCACTGTAATGGCGTGCAAAGACACAATTAGACAGAATTTATCAGAACATTAAACATTTACTGTCATATTTACTGATTAGGGACAGACTGGGTCAAATTTAGTCTTTTTAATTGCACAGAATCGTTAATCAGCAACAACTGTGTGCTTAACCTGGAGGAAGGTGATGCATTTAAATACACCACAAGGTACAAACACATTTAGAATAAATAAAATATACATGCAATGAGGAAGAGAGAGGCTGTAATGAACAGGGAGAAGAGCTCTACAGAGCAGACAGAAAGTATCTGAGAAAGGGAGTGCTTAGGGAGTACTGGGAACTCTGGGAGTTCAGCCTAAAGGCTTCCTTTAATTACCTGTCAGTGATGAGGAAGAGGAAGACTTTGAGTAGTAAATATAGTTCCCCCAGTCAGCGCCAATGAACCATTCACTGCACATCTCTACTACACACATGTAATATGCACCGGAAACATAATTAGCTCCAGGTTTGAGTACTTTAGCAGCAGTTAGTTCCTGATCAGTACGAACAAGGTGAAACTGTCACATTAGTGTGATACTGACTAAAGGTCAACACATAGACACGAAATCACCAGAGAAAACTGGAACTTTACATTTTAAATTCATCTGAACTGCAAATGTCTTGACTTGTTGACAAGCAGAAGCCTACAAACAATGTGTCGATGATTCATTCCATAGTGTGTCATTTCTGAGCAGTTCTGATTAGAAAGTCACGTCCAGTGATATCAATG
>CAAE01015016.1:280181-325421 GCA_000180735.1 Tetraodon nigroviridis
ATTCAGATGATGCTGAATTTGCTTATTGTCATGGCAGCACAACATTCTTGGTAAAGTTGAGGCACCGTTGCTTCTGTCTGAACTGTCATCTAAACTTCAAGAGTATCTTATAATACAATATTATCTTAATAAAGTAACAACTAGGTAAATGGTAATAGAAGAATTTTTTTGACGATTGATTGATAGGTATAGATTATTAAAACAAAGTATGTCAAGTCCATGTAGGCAGACAGTAAAAGTCAAAAACAGAAATGAATGGACCAAGAAAACAGAATAAATGGCATCATATCATCTGCAATCTGTTAGATTAGAGAGCTGGTAAAGATAGCTCAGGTTTGAACACAAGTTGTAACCAGAGATTCTGCAAAAACCTGACTCAATCGATGGATAAATCTGGAGATGTTTCCAGATTAGCAGGAACTGACAATGTTTCTGCCTTAGGCCTGAGAAAGGCAGAGAGGTAAAAGATAAGTAAAAAAAGGTTACAAGAAGGTTATGAATGGAATAAATTACCATCTTTGTACAAGTTGTTGGAGTTACTTGATGTCCCTCAACAATAACCAGTAAAGTGCTGTTGAGCACTTGTGTGGATGCAAGGGAGCCTCTTCAGCATAAGGTTGTAAATCACAGCGGGTGGATGGGTTGTGTTCATGCGCTAAAAGATTTATTACCTTCTAAAAAAATGTTGCTTGTGATTAATTTATTATGAATTTCAAGAGCGGAACAGGACCGGGCTAGCTCTCATGTTTATGCTACTCGTAATTATTGCTTTAATAAGTCAGAATTGAAATAATCAGATGCCCTGGGACAGACTGGTGACCTGTCCAGGGTGTATCCTCCGCCTTTCGCCCTAAGGTAGCTGGAGATAGGCATCATTGAATGTTCAAACATCCAGGTTAGAAGCAAAAGGAGGGAAAAAAAAAAGGTTTAATCACGTCAGCAAGACCTGAGCGCTGAAGATCTCCTTTGGTAATAAGAGCACGCATCAAACTAAAGGCCAGTGTTAATCCTCACGCCATCTGTGAGCGTGACTTATATGAATTTATTTATGTGCTGCCAACAAAGCAGGCTAGTGCTAACTAAATTATTGGTGATAAATCCTTGTCTGGAGGACACTAAAGGACAGCGGTGCAGAAGTGATGGGACAAAGGTTTAGAGGTGGAACAGTAGGCACATCGAGTCAGGAGGGCGTAAAGTCAGATGGGTCAGTGACAGCTGTGCCGGTCGTGGCCCTCCGATCGCTCTCGAAATTTTAGAGGATTTTCCTTTCCCCTTATTTTGATCTCGCCTAAATCTGCGAGTCAAGGGCATCAGAGGCACATTGAGTGGATGGATTTTATACTGTTTTGCGCATTTGTCACTTTCTGGTAGACAAAATAAAATCTATGTGCACAAAACCAGTCAACGTGACTGACTAGTGATTGTTCCTCTGATGGATTATGCTTGTAGTTGTCTTCACTGACTCCCCTCTACTTTACAAGCCTAAATTTGTTGAGTTCTCGGACGTATGGAAGCCAGTACAACCCATTCAGACAAAACTAGCATAGTATCTGTTGTAAAGACTCAAAGATGCACCTATTTGCTTTTCCTTTTCTTTTTTTCTGTTTGCAGTCTCGTGGGACCACTGAGTCCAGATGTTCCTAAAGACACTTGGCCATGAGTAACTACAGTTATCCACACATAGAAAAGTTAATCCGATTAATCTTCATAGAACACAGAGCAAAGTAACACTCCGCTATTGCCATGGAAACACACTGAAAGGTTTTTGCTGGATTTGCCAGACTTATACGGTTAAACTGAAATCTTATTTGTTAGTGTCTCATGGCACTAACATGGCATGGACAGTAGCTACTTTTTTTTGGGTACACAGTAGTACCAGTTAGTGTCTGGTCGTCATAGCGACAGTGAATTTAAAACATGCAAAAATGGCATTTAATGACAGCAACGCAAATCTGTATACCCCACATTCAATAGACTCTTCGTAAAACCAATACTGAATTCCTGAAAAATAAAATCATGCCAAATACATGTTTCAAGTGAATATTTTAATTAAAAAAATGTCCAAATAAAGCAAACAACAGAGACAAGTACAATAGCAATGCCATTATTTGCCTGTTTGCGTCTGTAAAACTCGCGCATTAAGGCAAACCACTGCCACTTTTTTCAGCTTTGCCAGCCTTAGCTGCTGCAGCCTTTACTGCTGGACGCTCTTCAGCTTTTTATTTTTTTGTTGGGTTGTGCATAGCTCCGCCAGTAGCCGTGCTGCACCGAGAGCTGCTGATAAACCCGCTCCATTGTTGTTGACCCAGCTCTGGATGTTTTCATCTGCCAACAACCTCCTCAAATGACCAGGGTAATACTCTACTCGTAGCCATGCTGGACAAAGTTTGACCGCAACAAATGTGTTTAAAAATAATGCCCGTGGGTTTTTTTACTGCTTTGCTAACTGCTGACAGCTGACAGCTATCTCTGAGCAGTCAGTGGTCTACAGCCCATTACTTCACCATTTAGCACTAGTTCTACCTTTCTTAAACACCAAGGAAATAGCAACCAACGACAAGGTAATAGTGCAAAGTAGAAAAGAGGAGAGGAGAGGAGAAGAAAGAGAAGTGGAAAAGAGAGGGGAGGAAAAGGGAGTGGAAGAAAGGGAAGGAGAAAAGGATAGGAGAGAAGAGGGTAGGAAAGTAGAGATGAGGAGATTTAATGGAGGAGGAGAATGGGAGAAAAGTCACTATTCTATTGTATTCTGGACTGGACAGAAACACCCTGGTGCTCATAATAAACTGTTACTGTATGTAATTATTTTCACTTTGTTTCAAAAACTTTTGCTGGAACAATATTTCAGGAGCTTTAATGAAAAATTGATAAGAAAGAGAACAAAGTGTACAAAATCTGAAGTAAAACTTGAAAACTGCAAGACTGCTGGGCAGTTGGTAAATGACTATGTCAATTAACTTATCTTTTTTTTGCATTTTTAGTTGGAATAAATGAGCTGTTTGCTCTTGTGAAAAGATGGACAGTTGTCATTATTTATAGTTTTATCTTCACATTTGCAAAACTAATTGGCTGCATGAAAACACTATGTCAGGCATTTTTTATAATCCCATCTGAGGCTGTCTGTAACAACTGCACACACTAAAACATCTAAAACATACAATACATGTTATTATGACTCATCTAAGGCATACTACTGAGACAGTCATATGCATGTAAGTACTGTATATAATAATGCATCCTTTAAGCCTGATTGGAAGTGTGGTTTCCTTGACTCTCTCTCCACCTCCAGGATTGCTTCACACTATTGCTACAAATTGGGTCATTGATTTATGTGATAGTCCTGTTCTATAAAGGTTAACCTAATGGAGATACAGTATGGCTGTAGTCTCTAATGTTCTACAGCCATGTACTTCACGCCATCTAGTCAGTGATGCAGTGATAATCTTCATCATTGGCGGTAATACGCTCTATAATAGCAAGACACAGGTGATACAGTGACTGTACACGATTAGTGGGGATCTGAGGAACCAATAACACTGCTTTTCTCCCTCCTGCCTAACTTTATCCACTGTCTCTTATGAAGCAAATTTTGTGTTTTGCTCGTAGAAGTGCGAACACATTCATCCATCTTCACTTGGAGGAAATGTAATTGCAGCCTGCTTCAGTGGCTGCAAAGGCAGACTTACGGCAGGATAGAAGGCCATATGCAAACAAGGTGGGGAAATGCTCCTCAGGGTAAAAGTCTTTCTGCTTTGAGACCTAACAACAATCTGGGTGGCATTTAGAAAAAAAAAAAAAAATGTGCAGCCACTAAATTTAAACCAGAAAAAAATGACCCGAGAGGAGTCAGATGAGGTGGCTTGGGCACCTCGTGAGGAAGCCTCCTGGACGCTTCCCTGGTGAGGTGTTCAGGACAGGTCCCTCCAGGAGGAGACCCCCGGGAAGACCCAGGACACGCTGGAGAGACTATGCCTGTCAGCTGACCTGGGAACGCCTGGGGATTTCCCCGCAAGAGCAGGAAGAAGTAGCTGGGGAGAGGGAAGTCTGGACCTCCTTGCTTAGACTGCTGCCCCCGCGACCCCACCCCGGATAAGCGGAGGAAAATGGATGGATGGATGGAAAAATGACTCGGCTTAACTTAAAATGATGCTTATTCAGAGAAGCATCTACAATAATACGATTTGATATATTTACCTGTAGTGACCTGCTTGAGCTTACTGGCGATGTCTTAATCAAGCATCATCCATTGGCCCAACTTGTCTTACTTAATTTTACTGTTGTCTAGAAAAAACATAACAACCTCAGCTGCTTTCTACAAATAAAGAGAATGATGAGCCATGGCTAAAATAAGGGGAATTTCAGGAATAGTGCCAGGGAGCTTTCGCAGCCAATCTACACTCCTCATCCAGAGAACACAACACATAACAGAAATGCCACAAATAATTAAAAAGATATTGTGTTTGGAATTCTGACTTGATGACTATAGATTTTGATTTAGATTGTACAGTATTTGTGCAGCTTACTTATGTAGAACATGAAGATGCATTCTACACACAGCCTGCAGTTGAAATTAAGCGCTATAATTGCTGCCAAACCCGACGGAGACTTGATACCATCTCACCCCAAAAGAAGATATTGGAAATGAACTACACACTGAGACACGCCTAATACAGAGACTCTAATGAAGTCATCAGTGGACTTAGGGGGGGTCCAGATACTTTGGAATAATTCCTTGTTGGTTCCAGGGAACTTGGGTTTTCTTTTCACCACCTTTACGTGCACACAGTCGATGTGGTAGTTGCTACTGGGGAAGCAACATTTGGACAAAGCTGATTTAAAGCAGTAAAGACGCAAGGCCATCGTATTTATCACAAGAGATTTTGGATATGTTTTCCGACTACCGAATTACTTCCTACAGGCCTTGCGACCCACCGATGCCTCACCTATCAGAAGCTGATCTATGGCGTCGCAATAAAGCCAAACACAGCAACAAATAGACAACATTAGGCACAGGAACAACTGGTGATCTTTCTAGCAAGCATCAACTGACTGCTGGATAATTCATTTTATTGTACCCCCAAGAAAAACAGCAACAAATTCACTTAAGAAGTTAGGTAAACTTGTGTTTTTTTCACGGTTTGAGGGGCCCAAAAGGTCACTGCATCTCCTACGTGATTTTGGCACCAGTGCTACAGTTTTTCCCCATTAAATCCAGAGGAAAGAAACCAGCACAATTAAAACAGAATTCAGAAAGCTAGGTAAAGCGGGGTATAAACCTTTTTTGAACCAGCTGAGCCGACAACCCTTTCAATTCAGCTTTTGAGGAAATTATTGCGAAGGCTCTGCAGGCCGGTTTAAATATTTCATCGGGCCACATGCAGCCTCCCGGCCTTAGTTTGCCCACCTCCGATCTACAAAATATTTATTTAAAACCAACAAAGTTTTTTGTTCTCCAATGTAGAATAATACAGACTAGCTCTTTGGCTGCTGAGCAGAATTGTAATCTTGCTAACAAAACTGCAAATACCTGCACAACATATACAGTTTTGTCTTTACAAAGCCAACACCAGCTTTGCTTGGTTTTATCAACAGAGCTCAATAAAATAACAGAGAGCATATACCAACTGGTGCCTTACCTTGCTGAGTAGACTGGCTGGAGAGCCGCTGGTGTTGACTGTGTGGCATTTGAAGTTGAGCAATGAGTCCATACCAGAATCACTCTTGCTGCCCACTTCCCTGTCTGTGATGGGTGAGACTGCTGATGAAGTGGACTGCTGGAGCACGGTGCAGGACAGACCCAGAAAGTTGGACGGACGAATTAGAAAGGCCTCTAAGGCTATGTTAGCGGATACCTGATGGAGAGAAAGAAAGGAGCAGCGATAAATCAGGAGACTTTTTATATTACCCACATTTAGCAGATGCTTTTATTCCAAGTGACAGTCGAGACTTTAAAAATGGAAGAGAAACTGAAAGGACATAATTTATCTTTTCTTGTCTTACTTCAGGTATCTGTAAGGACAGATTAACTTTTTATTACTCTAGAACAAAAGAGAAAAGGTGAGGCAGCGGGACGTTTTGTCAGATAATAGCCGTTTTCCTAGATTGCGTAGAAGTCACCGTTACCTTTGATATGGCCTTATTGTCTCCAGCTAGCGCCAGGTCCGCGATGCGCTCCACACACTGGACGATCCGAGTGCAAGCCCTGGCCTCGTTCTGCGCCATCCACAGGATATGCTCCTCCACCAGCATCATGTTGCTGGCTATGTCCGATATATAGCCGCACAGCTGCAAGGACAAAAACGAATGTTTGCGCCTGGATTGGTGGAAGCCGACACACTTTCAGCAGGCAGACATCAATCAGTGTCAATCACAGAAGCAACAACCGGCACATTTAGAACCGAGAACTGAGGCAGGCAGCGGCCGCTTCATTCATTAAAATGAGATTTAATTTAGATTAGCCGCATCAATGGACCATAATCACTTCCCCGGGATAGCACACCACATTTTGCTTGGTGTATTTTTCATTGTTGCTTAATTTAGTTCTTCTTTAACAGATAAATGAGGGTGGTCTCCTTAGCATAGTCTTGGGAATGATAAAACTCTGAGCATCCTCACATAACCTCTCCTCCCAGGTGACCTGAGGGGTAATTGGACACGAGAGAGCAAATATTGATTCTGTTCACTAAGCCCAAAGCCTTGGCCCTGACCTTCAGCGTGACGCAAATCTTCTCGGTCGCCTTGAGCTACAGTCAGTTTCAGTAAAGTAGAAACACAGCAGAGCCAAAAACAGATGCGTCTTCATAACCATGATTGACTCAAGTCCAGCGACGTCATTGGCAGAGGAAGGTGAAAAGTTAAGCTGTCGGCAATCAACTGAGGGATTGAATCCAGTGTCTCAAATGCCTTTTTGTGTCCAATAAATTTGGACCCCGGAGGAGCAGACGCTACTGCAGTATTAGATGGAGGGTGGATTACTGGTCAATGATGCCAGCACATTCTACACCAATGCCAATAAAACAGAAACAGCTTCAAATTTTTCTGGAACTTGTGAGGTCTGTAGGTGTAAAATACACAACTCGATGATCCATGAAAAAGGCTATACTCTAAGATCCTTCACAGTAACGTCTTTTAAACAGACAGCCATTTTCCAGAGGAACGCAGAAAAGGCAAACTGAGATCTGAAAACCAGAATCCATATTCAGAAATATGAGAAGTGCTGGCATGACACACTATTTGATTTGATGCAATGCCTCAGATGCAAAACCTAGCTTGACGTGAACTCCAGATCGTTGAAAGCTTTCAGTTAAAACCTGATGTGCCAAGAAGCAACACTGTAAATAGCCCACGATGTGCGGCGGAGAGACAGCGCTGATGGTCTGTCAAACATGCAGCAACTACAAAGTGAATTACTTTACCACCAGAAATATCTGCACAACAAAAAAAACGACACAAACGGTGGTGTGGTTTTCCATCAGTAGAAACAATATTTGGTTTAAACAATCTTATTGTCGAAGATGCAAAATATTTGTTTTGAGTAATCTGAGAAGATAGAAGATGCTGGTTTGAGGCTCAGGAGACCTCTATTGGTTTAAAATTTCTTTTAGCTGCAGGACTAAATTCAATGAATATTTGTGAATTTAGGTCACGTTTTTTGACAGATTTTTTCTTGAAATTTAACTGTGATTCAGATTGAAATCCAGATTGGAGTAAAATCTCAGGAGCATATTTTCCAGTAAGTTTCGTTCTTACATCTTTGTGCTTTTCCACAAGTCGCGTCAGTCTCTCCACCAGGTGTGTGACAAAGATGACATCCATGACATCGGTAAAGTGCGCCGCCTTGCTGGTGAAGGCCACTAACTGCTTGCCGAAAGGTTGAGCATTGGTGGTATTGAGAGTTATCTAGAATGAAAATGAACATTCGGTATTTGTACAGTAACATTCAAAGGAACACGACAACAACAACAACAAAAAAAAAAAAAAGATGCTACCTGTGTGAGCTCATGCAGCACGCGGGTCAGTTCGCTTGCATAGGGACACTGGGTGTAGTCGTCTTCAGCCCAGCGTCCAGCATGGTCACACCTCCGCCAGGCCTTCTTTACCTTCAAGATGGAGGGTCGAGGGGTGCTGGCAGTGGGACGGACAGCAGAGGCGAAAGTGGCAGGAGCACAGGGCAGAAAGGCCAGAGCGCCAGCTGACGTCTTTGTCCACCTGCAGGACAAGTTACATTACTGACGGATAGAGATGGTTACAAAGAGGATAGAGATGGTTAAAAAAAAAGATGGTTTATGATACAATGCATATTTGATAATAGTGACAGACATCGTGGCTTCAAGCTGATCTAAAAAGTTTGCATCAGCTTTGACCTTCCTAACGGGGAAATGTGGAACCTCTGTTGAAGCAAGAAATGAGATTGCGTCAATAAAGCCATCTAAAGGCCAAGTCATGGAGCTGCTCTACTGACCAACCTAGGAGTGATTTCATGGAGAAAAGGAAGATTTCAATTTTCTGCTTAATGGCTTCAAGCATTTAAAAAAAAATTAAACTCATTTGGAGATAAAACATCAGCAAAACATTTACCACCAACTGTTTTTGTCTCAATATTTTATGGAGGAAAAAAATTTTGAAACATTGCACGATTTGGCTGTCATTAAAAATCCAGTATTTATTTTTTGGTTTTGTCCTTAGACATTATTAAAGGCATACAGGTAAAAAAAAAAAAAGATCCTGATCCCATAACATGTTTGAGTCTATTTAAAATGAAAATAAAGGAGCAGTCAGGGGGCTCGTTGGAGGGTAGAGACCTGTTATCTCTCTCCCTCCCCCTTCTCCATTCATGCCGGGGCAGCAACAGCTACTTTGTAATAAATGGCGTTAATTTCATTCCCAACAAAAAGGGCTCATTTTACAGTCCATTACTCCAAAGCTTGGGCAGAAACAAAAGCCTGGAGCTGGCCTGCCAGTGGAGGCTGGCCGCAGTGTCCGGTTATGAAGGATTAGACTGGAACAGCGCTAGAGGAGGGGAAGAAGATCGATCTATCTATCTATCTATCTATCTATCTATCTATCTATCTATCTATCTATCTATCTATCTATCTATCTATCCATCTATCCATCCATCCATCCATCCATCCATCCATCCATCATCTCGGTTGCTGATTTGTCACTGACCTGAAGTCTCCCTTGTTGTTCGTGACTCTGTCCGCTGGGCAGTACGTCGCTGATGTCTCCAAAACAACAATTTCCATTTGCTGAGAAACGTTGCCACGGGAACTGGTCACCACACACTCCCAGATCCCAGAAATGCCCACGTCAATATTGGAGAGGATGACCTCCCTGGATGAGATGAACACATGTGTCAGAGTTGTCAGGCTTACTGGAAAAGAATTTTAATCTCCGATTTGGGGTTAAATGTATCTCCGGATGCGGCTTTTGCGGTGTTCCATCCTTTTTTGAAAATAGAGCAAAGAGTGGGTTAGAAATTCTTCTCCCATTTGTACATTTGTGAGCAATGTCATGGTCATTACTCTCCATAATCTCCTGTTAGCTTGTCATAGATTTGTATCTCAATGAAAACAAAGGATTAAACAAAGGATGGTGAAACGGTGACAAAGAGCCAATCCAGGCTGTTTTCCAAGACAACTAATCTCTGGGATTTAACTTCTTACAAAATAAGCAAGAAAAGATAAGTGATGGGCATTATCCCATGGAAATGCTGCTTCTTTGCCCAATGCCAGGAGTTTAATTGCATTCTAGTCAAACACACTTTTTTTTTGTGTGTGTTACATTTCTTTAGGGTGATTTCATTTGGCCATCTGTGTCCCTAACAATAACGTATACAGTTTTTAAATGCCAATGAGGGAACAATGGCAGCAAATGTTGACTTTAAAAATCAGAAGTGACAGGCTGGACAAGAAGCTGAAATCCTTTAGAGTAAAGACGATTAGCGTCTGAGAGGCTGTGATTTGGAGAAGCTTTAATCCGAAAGCGTTTCTGAAAGAGTGTGAGGGAAATATTTTTTTTTCCGAAGCACTGAAAGGCGTCGCTTTGTCTGAATCTCTATGGCACCCTATGGTGTTATCAAGTGTAGAATCAAACTGGTCTGATGAAAATGAAATGAAAATGACACACATTTCATGATTGTTTTATCTTATGTCAGCGACTGATCTTTGTCTCAGTGTTAAAACCGACATCCACAGACCAAACCAGCAGATGAAGATCAATGTGCATAGATTCAGTCGCTGCCTCCTGGGTCACACTTTGTTTTTTTAACTATGAAGTCCAACTAATGATTTTAGAGTTGGACACCCATTTACCACACAAACTGTGTGTTTAGGTCATTAATCATGGCATTAAAACATTTTTAATTAAAAAAATATATATAAGATTTAGTTGACTTGCGACACCAAATCAATACAATAGTGACAACAGTATAAAATGATAAGAAAGCAGATTATTTGGGTAATAAATATTTAAGACATACAGGCATTCAATATATAACACTGTAATACAACATTATATATAACATCACCACAGATTTCCTGTCTCTGCTAAATGATTCTAAACGATGAACAAACAACAAAATTTTAATAGAGTTGCGCTAATGTTGTAGCTCCTGGAGAACAAAGCGTGGGTTGTGACATGACAATAATAAAAATAAAAAACAAGAAGCCACTTGATTAATTTAAGTGCAAGAAAAACAAAGCTGGAACTTTTAATTAGCAGTGATTTGTACACACTGCAGGAAGAAGTTTGCATTTGACTATAGGTGCCATCCTCGTGTCACACCCAGCTAAAGCATATTAAGCCCAGGTGAATCATGTGACGTCCAGCCAAAGGGTGTGACCAAGGTGTGGGCCTAAGCAAAGTAAAAACATTTTTGGCACAACTTTAAAGGTCAGTTTAAGGGTTAAGACATAGTTTTAACTGAACATTTGATAGTTTTTAGATATGTTCACATTTCAGGCATTTTTATATCGTTAGGGATAATTGCAGCAATGAGACACCTTTACAAATTATTAGCAAATTTAATTCAACTGTGAGAGAGCAATTTTCCAAATGTTTAATTAGTAACACTAAATGAGGAAACCCAAATTCACCACTAGCTACCTGCTAAATAGCAGGAATATTCGTAGCAAATTGATGCATTTTTATTCATAGCAAAGGTTAATGGTTAGTATGTATTCCCCAAATTAAAGGGTTATTAAAGTGCTCATTTTAAAATGAAAAAAGTGTTCAGTTAAGGATGAAAAGTTATGATAGTAACACCACCTTTGACCTTTGCCCATGTGGCTGATGCATGACATTAATTTTCACATTTTATTTTTTACATTCGTTATCCTTATGCGAGCACAAACTGAGGTTTGCAGCTCAGTGGATTTTGTGAAACAAAACAACAAACAAACAAAAAAAAAACCCACTATAATGACTGTATTAAAATGGAAAACATTAACATCATATTTAGAGGTAAAGACACACACTTACATGCACGTGCACACACACACGCACTCATACAGTCCCTGTAAATACAACAGATTCTAAAGGTGTAATTGTCAAGTTACCCGCCTCAAGTGAGAGTAATACATCATGTTCATGTCCCCTTCAGGGTGAAAACATGTAATACAAAAGTGCTGGCTCCAGATTGGAGGCTCAATGCCTGAAAGCGGCTGCTTTGCATTTTACAAATTAAAGGAGAAAAAATGCTGAATTTCTTAAAGACTGTAGGTGAAATCAGGCTGCAAGTTCTGCCATTTCTTACACAACCACAGCAGCTGGCACGCCAGCATCTGCAGAAAGAGACTGACATAACAGGTTTGTTAATAATATTACTGAGTGCACGAGTGACACTTGTGCTGATTGAGCCCTTTAAGGGATGCAAATGAAAAAACAGACTTAGTGGACTCCAGTCGCGACAGGGAGAACTGATGGTCTCAATATCAAACAGGCCATTTCTGAACAGAGCTGGCTTTTAGAGTGTGCCCATTTGAAAGACTGCCTTCCTCACCTTTGGGCAAAAGACTGATAAATGTCCCATTTCCAGTGTTAGATCCTGGACACGCTGACAAAACATAAACGTGTCAAGAACAGGGTCAGCGCTGTGCAAGTTTTTTAGGCCTGTCAAAAATGTCACAAACCTGCTGTAATTACCTGCAATTGGCCGCTTCATACTTTTGCTAAATGGACTTTCTTGGCTTCAATAATATCGTGTTAGACTTTCACAGACTTGTGTAAAACTCACAGAAGAAATGTTTCAGTGGTTCAAGTGTCAAAAAGTGAGGACTAATCACTCTCCCTGCTGGCTGGCTGCTGTCGAGCTCCTCCATATGGGCCAAATTAAAATGTGAAATTACTGCTCAAATAAACCAACAGTGTCTGCGGTTGGTCTGAAGCTGTGCCGTGAACACGCTAACATAATGATGGATTTAAAAAAAAAACAAAAAACGAATAAAAAACTGTTGTTTTCTCTTGATTGCATTTGAGTTGAGAGTAGCCATAGAAAAGTCTGCGCTAAACAAGACGCGCTGTGAATCAATCATTAAAAATTATTAAAGATTCATAACTGCTTTTTGTGTCTGTTATTGATATTTATTTAACCCTGCCTGACAAGTCCCAATAATCAGTTAACATTCTGACTAATCAAGATAAATCACAGCCCGTCTCTTCTGATTAATTAGCTAATCTATTTACTTGAGCAGCAATAACTCATTGCAAAAGTAATTATACATATTTGCTCTGCTATTGCTTCAACTTCCAGTTCAGCTCAGGTCCAGACAAGTGCAAAGATTATCAATATTCGCTTCGAGAGTGGTTCCTTTAAGGCTTCTTGTTGTGTCAATAATTCATTAATATTACAGAAAAATGTTGAATGCAATGTTGAATAATGAATCTTGTGCTTTACGGTCTGTGAAAGAGGCTAATTGAATTATCGTATCCAGACTCTGGGTGTCAGGACTGTGACATGGAGCTGCTGCATTTGTCCCCCTATAAGACAATCCTGCAGGGGGAGTGAAGGTCGGACAAGTTACGTTATCAGTAAACAGGAGCCAAGTTTATGAATGCGGGGGAAAAGAACAGCATCCCCCACCACACCCATACACTCACCCAGCCAGTCCCCTCCCCCTTCCCGTCACCACCACACTTTCCCCTTTCTTCTTCTTCTTCTTCTTCTTCTTCTCCCAGCATGTTTGCTAAAGAAACATCACAAAATGTCGCCACATCCAGACAGCACGGAGAGCAGAGGAAACAAACAAACAAAAAAGCCCGGGTGGTCGCCTCAAACACGAGAGGAAATTGGCCCAGAAAGCTACCAGCAATAGGACAGCAGCACTCTCTCTCCCTAACAAACACACACACACACACACTGAAAGCACCGACCTACATCCACAGCAACACTGCACCATTGTGGAGCTCTTCCCCGAGGTCTAATTAGGAACATTTATGCTCGTTCACCGATATTTAACAACCTGTTTACATAATGTTGCTTACGAGACTGTAAACTTTCAATCTGTCCTCTCTGCCCAGCAAATGTTCCAGCGTGTGAGGATGAATTTGGGCCTTATCACGGCCAATACAAATGAAATATAAAAGGGTGTTTTGCGTTGTTGAATGTTAAATTCACTTCAACCATCAAAGTGGATACAACATTTATGAAAAAATAACTAAAACCATGTTTTCTGTTTACTTTTTTTTTTTTGGTGAGTAGCATTGTGGTGCTGCAGTTAGCACACGTGGCTCCCAGTAGAAAGTTCTAGGTCTGCTTGCTTTCGATTTTTCAATGTGGGATTTGTGTTAATTTCTTTTCCCTCAGTCCAAAAACAGGTTGACTGTGCACCCTAACTTCGCCCTACAGAGGTGAGTGTGTTAGTAAATGGTGTGTGTCCTGTGCTGGACTGTAACCTGTCTTGGATGTGTGTTTATTAAGGCCCCTCACCCCTCTGATCCTGTTGAAGAAAAAAAAACCAAGAATAGATGGATGTTTTTATCACTTCATTTAGAAAAATCTGTATGACCTTAAAATGTATTAAATCTAATTCTACCCCTCCACTTCTTCCAGTCAGTGCTGCCCTTAATTTGTCAGATTTGGTTTAATTCTCTTGATTAGCTGTGTTTCCTTCCAGTCTCGTCTGGCCTCCTGTCTACCAAACCCAGCAGACCAACTACCAAAAATGGGCCTGCTAAACTGCAAAACATTTAACCCCTCCAGCTCTGAGGAGATCTTTGTAAAGGCATTTCTTCTCCACTTTTTCTTCTAATAGGTAAATCCGGTTTCACTTTTTTTGGGGGGGAAGGGGTGTTTTTGATCCAAATTTTGACTCTAATACATTTTTTATGATGAACACCATAGGTTTTTACCAACACACCTAATTTAAGAGAAACAAATTCACCAAAAAAATGCCAACAGACCTATGAACCATCAACATTGGAAACATTTAACATCTACAAAAGAAAATGAAAAGATTTGCAAAGATGCTCACAGAGCGTGTGTAGCACTGAGCTACAGGACTGCCAAATGTTTAGATAAAGGAAGGTGAATCACAGACTGGCCCCACTGGTGCTGCTAGTATAACTGGCACTGGGGAGTCTGGCTGCACACCATTACTCAGCAGGAGTCTGCCCCACATTCCACACTCATCAAGGCTTCTGGGGAGCCTGGATTTTTCAGTGCCGACTGATGACAAGGCTGCACAAAGCACACATGTTGCAGCCAGTAGCAATGACACAGCAAGAGCAAAGTGTTCAATATAAAACAGATAAATCAAAAGCTTGTTAACCACATCGGCCGTGTTTCCATGTGCAGAAGGCAGGATGAGCAAATATTTCACTGAGAACTTGCCAAAACACCATCAGTCGGATCTCTCTGCTCACTCTGCGACAAATCCAGACAGGGATTGGAAGCCAGGAGATGAATCCTGTGTGTTCTTTCCCCTCTGATGGGGCGTGCAGGGCAAGGCTGACTGATGGCTCTTATCCAGGGAGAAGCACATCAGTTTCACTTATCATTTTTGGCAGCTTCTGCCAGGCTTCAGTTACGTGAACATTTTCTGTCTTTTCGTTTTACATTTTTTTTTGTTATCTTATGGTAAAAACGCAATTAATCCAAGTTCCAGTTACTTCTAATTATAAATAAATGAATCAATAGATTTGTTTTTTGTGCTTTGAAATTTTATTTTAAATTCTGAAAACACAATGGGGTTTTTGTTTGTTTGGTTTTGTTTTAATTCGTAGTGTATTTAATTACTTAAAATGTACCAATAAGGATACAAAGCTGAACACATTTATGAGACAACCTGTTCCAGGTCCAAGAGGCCATCCAGAATCATAACGCTTCGATATGGACTCTTTTTTTTTCAGTGAGTGTTTTAGAGCTGAATGAGGAATTTCCAACCAAAGTTAGCGTTTTCTAGCCAAATTTGAACTGGATCACCAAGCTCCCCGTGAGAACTCAGAAATTAATCAAGCTTAACCTTCAACCACCGAACCTAATGTTTCTGTTCATGAACGCAGGTAAAAACTAACTTGACATCCTAATCAAGAAAAAAATTATGTGCTTAACATTTTTTTTTAGTTAAATCAGTTAATTAGAAAACTCTTAGATAACAATAAAAAATATTTTTCAGCATTAAAAAATTCATTTCAGCTAAGGAGCGTCTACATGTTGATGTACTGACTATTAAAGAAAAAAAAAAGATTTTGGTCCTTACCAATGCTGTTATTTGGGGCGGCTGTGGCATGAACCATAATTTAAGTGGTGAACTAATAATTCTGTTCAGTACTGTAAACTTTTTAAAAATTATTTTTAGAGTAACTAAATATGTGACAGAAATCTTTTAATTTACGAACTACAAAGCTAAACCTGTATAGACCAGAATAAAAAGGGCTAAAAAACTGGCTGTTGGAACATGGAACATGACCTTTCTCTGTGCTTGATCTTAACCTGAGTGGTGCTCAGATGTCACATGTCTGTGCTACCACAGTTTGTCAGTTACTAACACCATGTTCTGTGGGTGCTGACTGGTCCTGTTGTGGTAAAGAGAAAGCTGAGTCGGAAGGAGAAACCCTGCTTACCAGTCTATCTAAATTCTAATGTCGTGAACTTTGAGTAAAGATTGCGAATACAAGCGGCTGAAATGAGTTTTCTTGGAAGGGCGGCTGGGCCCAGCCTCAGCGGTAGGATGGGGAGCTCGTGGGGGTTGGTAGAAGTGGCTAGGGAGAGGACTCTCTGGGCTTCCGTGCTGATGCTACTAGCCCCCCCATGACATGACATGACATGAGAATAAAATATCTTAAAAGTTGCATCATGAAATTCTGCTTCTTTGGGGCTGCCATGTAAACACACCACACCAGGCTGGAGCAGGGGTGGGCAAACCAAAGCCTGGGCCCAATGCACTAATCAATTGATTGGATTGGACCTATTTATAAGCTCTCTGAAATATTTTCTATCAATCAATCATTAGGCACAATTTTTAGTTAACCTTCGATTCTAATGCGAAGTAGTTATTTTTCCACACCACCTGGCCGGCCCGTTCATTAAGTTCTAAAACCCGTCGTGGCCCTTCAGACTAAACAATTGCCCACCTCTAGAGAGGTAAATGAAGATATACAAAATATAGCATATTTACACTAACATAATAACCTCCCTCCCTCGCTTTCTTGCTCTTTCTCTCTCCTCTCCTCTCTCTCTATGCCACACACACACACACACACACAAACACACACTTCTCTGTCTACTGTGCAGTTAAAGACAGAGCTGTGCGCTCAGGCTAAATTTGGGCCCAAATGCAGCAGATTGTTTTTGTTGGCTGCAGCTTTGTTTTACAGTCATCAGTTATGGAAATGATGCCTGCGTCTCTGTGATTTTTTTTCCCCCTTTTTTTCAGGAGGGAGCCTTTCAAGGTGCCAAAACTAACATGACCTGAATAGGTTCCATTTGGGGGGAACATTACTTTATTTGTGTGTACAAGTGCAGAGCGGTGGGTAATTGCAAGTAGGCCCCAATCAGTGTTGGAGTGATGATGAATTCACCACATTCCATCAGGAGTTGACTACAGAAAACATTATGCTCAGGAGAACTTTTTACGAGTTACTAGTTTTTGTGTAAATGTAAAAATAATCACTTATCTTGTAAAGCATCAAGAAAGTCATTCAATATTTATTCTGTGCTGCTGCAGGTAACAGGAGTAAAGGTTAAAAAGTTCCCAGCCTAATAATGACTCATTTTATGTAGATATGCAAACATCACATCCTGTATTGTTAATTTCAGACCAAACCTAAACACATTTCTGACCTGCAGACTGGAACAAACAGAATGTGATGAGACATCTAAAGCCCTTGTGCTCATCTGGCACTCCTTCTCGCTTGTGAGATGTTGAAACAAATGTCTGTCAGCAGAAACTCTGGATATCCGTCAGACGCAGCATGTACCACTCCTGTTTGGGAGCAGTGATGAAAGACAGCTTAGAGGCGTTTTACAACATCCCAGTTCTAGCTTGTCAGTCATGGTTATGAACTTTCTTGACTAAAATGTTCTACATCACTCTCTGTGTGTTCCTAAAAAAAAAAAAAACAGACTTTTTTGTAGATACTTTGGTGAAATAAATCGTCTTTTGAAATTCCACTTCTGATCTTTCCCATTATTTATAAAAGCAGCTATTCTCCTCTCTAATTCGAACGCTAACACCTCCTCCAAAGGGATCACCAAGGATGGTGAGCAGCTTCATAATGGAAGAGAAAAGTTATTGACTTCTGTTGTTCGCGGCGAAGCGTTTCCTGTCTGTAATGGAAAACGCAGCTGGCACTTTTCCTGCTGGAGTGAACAACACCGAGCATTGTGGTGCTGTTGACACAGTCGCGTGTTTCTGCCGGTGCTTCATCAATATTTATGTTAGGGAGGCCGAGTTAAAACAGACAGCAGTTAAAGCAATCAGCGGCGCTCTGCTCCTGCTTCTGCTGCATTACGTAAGTAGATTTACTTGAAAACACACACTCACACACACAGATCCATCTTTGGGATTCAAAGCCAGGATGGGTTTGGAGGCTCCTCTGTCTGACAAATGCGTGAAGCTGCTGTTCTTGCTTTATCGGCCCGATTATGATTCGGCATCTGTTCCTGCCACCGTGTGTAATCAGCGGACACGCTCTGCTGGGAGCGGCTGCATGCCGATGACCTCCGGAGACGGGCCGCAGAAAGGTGTTGGCGTGCTGCCAAGCCAGTTCCGCTTTGTCTTTTCATATGTTTATTACAGGAGCCAAAAACAGAGCGCTAAATTGCGGCTCCTGTGGGGAACTGTCTCTGACAGTTGCTTCTCAAGACTGCAGGTCTTAACAAACAATGAGTGAAGACGGTTCCTGTGTGCTTTGTTTGATCAATTAAAGGTGCAATAAAAAAAAAAAAATCGTATATGTACAAAAATGGATTCCAGCCTGTGTATTTCAGCACAGGTGAATGAGCTGTGCACTATATGAGAGCAAAAAGCTCTCAGCTCATACTTCTTCCCTTCTGCTCTGTAAGTACCTGGTCAGCAGGCAGCAGTCATGAAGAAGGGTCTCCTCCAGGTAGACGCCTCTGTCCTCCATCGTAGTCACAACGTGGCCATCGTGAAGCCACTGCAGCGCCACCGACTGATTCCAGGTAGGAGGCGGTGCACTGCAGAGGCAGGCGGTCCCCACGGAAGACCAGCTGCCTCTGGGTGGGGATGAGCTGGAAGAGGGGCAACTCCAGAGGTCCATCTGGAATAAGCGCAACAAAGTTGGGAAGGTCATTGTGGAAACGTCCCAGAGGAAAAGCGAAGGATGCAAGGTCATTATTTTATTCTTGAGCGAGGAAGTGTTCCAAAATGAATGCAAATTTACATGCATGAACTCAAATCATTAGTCATATAAAATGCTAGCACACACACACACACACATGTACAAAGGTTGAGAGAAAGCGAGCGAGGTAGAGGGATTGTCAAGGACAGACTCCCGCCCTGTCGTTTCTACATGTAGTTGCTGTTGCTGTGTTAGATGAACAGCTGATAAAGGAGAACAGCCTTGAGCACACCGCTGGACTCTCCTTGACTCTTTACAAGTTCACAATAGCTGCGACACCACTGATATGATTACATACCTGCAGCCTTTCTGAGATTAAGCCTACAAAAAGAAGCAGATTAGGTGGCGCGGGAGAGTGTCGAGTGTGGGAATATTTCGTGGAAAATCCCTCAGGACCCGGTTGATCTAATCACTACAGATGTGGGATAAAACGATGCTCCAGTAATCCTCAGAGGCTTCAAAAACGTGAAATTGTAGAACGAAGACATATGCAGCTGATTTACTGGACAGGACTTCACATATATAATACACATTGTTTGATTTTCTTCTTTTTTTTCTTTAGCAGTTCAGTTTCATCTATGGAAGAAAGACAACGTCAGAGTTCTGAAAAAAGGGTCAGTCCCACTTTTCACTTTTGTCACTGTGTTTGACAGATTTACGCACATTTTAAAATGCTGAAAAAAGTAATTAAATAAAAGGGAGCTTTAAAAATCTTGAAATACACAGATTCCTAGAACGACGTGTCCCATTTCAGAAAATTTCTACTGTTCCCTGGTTTGGTCACATGTGCTTATTGATTTCTTTTCATCCAGGATTAGAGCTGATCCCTCCCAGCTCCCTGCTTTGGGAATTTCATCTGAGCACATTAAGCTGGTAAGAGACACTTCTTTGGACGTGTTCCAGAAAAAGCCACACAAGCCAGTAGCTCTGCCATCACTGTTCCAGCTGACAGCCGGGCGATGGAGGGCTCATAAAGTCTCGGGGCGTCAAGTGTGGGTCGGGAACAACAATCAGCGCGTCGAGCAATCTCGCTGAATCTTTACAGGTGAACACAATATGTGGTAGCACATGACAGCCACATGCAGCGCTTTGTTCTCAGCTTCCTGTATTCACCATTGTTACAGAACCACTAAAAATCTATGACAAATGTTAAAATTTCATACTTGAATACGGTGTATTCGCCTGAACTGACCTTGAGACTGTGCAATGAGGTGTCTCATGCAGGTAAAATAACACAGTGAGAAGCCTGGTGCTAAAACTAAAAATACCTTGACTGCCTGCTTTTCCAGTCACAATTATTCCAGGCTTTTACAGTCTTCAATCGAGCTTTCAAATCCTTTTGAATTGGAATCAAAGCTCGTACTATTATGGCCACTTTTAGATTCAAACTACCTTCACTTATTAGACATTAGAATCAAAGATCCCTCTAATCCCGAATACTTTTATGTCCCTGATTAGAGCGTCACTATTTGTTTCACTCTCTTTGCCATCAAAGAAGCTGTTTAATGATGCTGATTCATTTTAGCATGAGAGTGAGCCAGCACATTCATTCATCACATCAGCAGGGAAGCAGAACACACAAACAATCAAATTTGCTAATATGAGACAGCAAGTAATGGTGCAGCTGCATATATTAGCTCCCCTTCATGAAAGGGGACTCGAGGGTGTGCTCAACCATCATGCTTTCATGCTTTTTACGCTCCCAGGAAAGATCTCTGCCGAGGTGCCCTGGGAATATAGGCTAGAAGACCTATTGCTACAGGCCATTCACACTCTGTGCTGTGCAAGTCAGCTTCTGCCAGGGTTGCCCTTTAGCGCCGTTCATAGTTTTAATTGACAGAATTCCTGGTTGCGGCCAGTTGGTGGAGGGCGTTAGCCTTGGCTGGCTACAGGATACTGTCCCTGCTTTTCACAGCTGACAGGGTCCAATTGACCTTATCAAACGCTGACCTACAGTTCACCTTGGGGCCATCTGCAGCCATGTGAAGCAGTTTCCTGAAGAAGGTCCCTAGATTCAGCCTTAAAGATGGAATTAGAAGCTTAGCCATCTGAGAGGGACTTAGAGCACAGCTGCTGCTTCTCTTCTCCTGAGGCTGTTCAAGCATCTGGTCAGGGGAGCTCCTGAAAGGTGGTCAGGACATCCCAGTGGCACCTCCAGGGCAGGATGGAGGCTTTAGGTCTGTCATCTATCCCACAAGCACCTTGCACATCTTACAGAGAAGCTACAGAAAGGTCAGAAACATTGTTCTATGCGTCAGCGTGATTAGCACTTATGGAGGTCAGTGTTCTCTAACCGCATGCATTTATTTATTTTCATTTTTATTTTCTTTGTTTTTTTTATTGATGTTTGTGACAAGTTCTTACCTTACACAGTATTAAAGTTAAATAGATTTTATTTTGAGCTTTATCTTTTTAATTTTTTTTCTTCTGAAACCAACCAAACTAAGGTGTTTAATCACTAAAAATGTCAAGCAAACTTTTGCCATGCCTCTAAACATTGCAGGCTGCTACTCTCACTGCTTTGTTTGTATCAGTTCATCCCTCAGGCAGTTGTTATTGTATTCAAAAGTTCTTGTAGACATGGAGAGAGATCCTGATAGGCAAGCGCCCAGAGAATTGTTGTTTATGTCTGGATTACTCAAGACCATATTTGTTACAAGTATGTGCATGTTGATACTAAAGGTGCACCTTCTACTTGGATGTTATTCCCATTTTTTGCTTTTTACAAATGAAAGCTTTGTCAATTTAATCTGCCTTTTTAGGGAAGAATTTGCAAAAAAAAACAAAAACCATGGCATGATGATGGATCTGACGGTTTCCTCTACCTTCAAAAGCATGCAGGTTAGGCTGGTCCACAGTGGCGCTGCAGCCAAACCTGCAGCGGCTCAGGATCAGGACGGACATATGTTAACAAAGATAAATACACAAAAATAAAGATCCTTCTCCCTTGCTGGTTTGTTATGCCAAATCTCTAAGCCACTTAATAGAACTTGAGTTGTTTTGAAAGAAATGATGGGGAAAAGATGCCAAATGTGCCAAATGTGCCAGATGTGGCAGCTTGCTTAAGACGTTTCAAAGGAGACACTGCGACTGCAGAAAAGGTGCATCTAATAAATCTAACCCTGAAGAGGGTCAGCACTCAATGCACCATTTCACAACATACATTAATTAATTTACACTATTAGGTTGGTGAATTTAAACAAGTATTTTACCTTTCCAATTTCTTTTTCACAAAGCTTTTCCTCAGTAAATATCTGGCACTTTGAATCGTATTACATTTCATATTGTACGTATTGTATACTGATTTTATTGTCTTGAATTACCTGTCATAACACAGTCTACAACGATGTATAACGGGCTTAATAAGGCTTATGTAGTCTTATAAATACATAATAGTGTTGATAAGCATCTTATTAAGGCCTTATTTTTGCTTATTACGAGGACCATAATTAAAGTCTTACCCGCTCCTTTTTTTCCTTATTTCCTCTCTTGGTGTCTGTAATAGCGCTAGAAAACTCTTCATTGTAACAGATGCTATTATATTTAAAAAGTGAACACAATCTTTCCATCAATCTGTCTGCTTATGTGGTTCTAAAGAAATATATCATAAGACATGCTAAACCGTTATAGTTTTAGCACTGGGCTCTTGAAAAGTTGCTTTTACTAAACCTTCATAGATCACTGTGACCTGCACATATGAGAACCTACATGGCGAGCACATGCTGAAAAATGATGTTTTTATTCAGTTTAGGCCCTTAAAGACCAAATCTCCTACTGATTTATGCTATAAATGTTGCCATAGTAACTCCGGGAAATACTAGTTAGCTCTCGGCATTCCATGGCTCTCATTTCTGAATTATTTAAGAAAACAGAAAGTTGACAGAACAGATGTCTGCTCCTGACTACAAGAGGCACCTGACCACAATTGGACGCTGCAGGTGCTTCTTCATTACCCCTCATTTACAGGCAACACCTGAACCGTGTCAGCCTTGAAGACCTTCACGTCACTGTGATCTGCAGCCATTAAGCAGAAGCAGCTGAAAAATTAAACAGATAGATAAATATATAAAAATATTGCTAAACCAAATATTTTAATGATATTTAAGGGTAATACATATTTTTACATTGCAACACGATTTTTATTTATTGCAAAGAAATCTTGATTGATATCACATTATGGGATTGATATCAGATTATGGGATCTGACAATGGCTGTAACACTTTCACTTTTAACCATAGAAGCGAAAAAAAAAAAAAAAGATGCTTAAACAGGGCCGCGCTAAATTCAATTGAAAACTGGAGTTTGCCAAATGAATGCTAGATAGATGTAGTTGTGCTGCGGAGAGGCGAATGGATCCAAGCATGGCGAAAGCAGACAGCCCAGAATGTTATCATTGTAATCCTATAATGGATGCTTTGGGGCTGGAAAGGATTGCTTCTCGCCCTGCCACAGGATACCACTCGTGGCTCTTTGTCTGTGCACTGCGTAGAATTACCCTGTAATTGCTTTGGATTGTTCCGTGTGAATGAAAAACACATGTAATTAGGATTATGAAGGACGATTTTCAGGATGGGCTTGTTGTCCATGTAAAAACACAATGTGCTGTACAAGGTGCAAAGTGCACCTTTGTTTTTTTCTTCATTTTGTGCACACAGTGCCATATTTTCCATTTGGTGCATCCTGGTGTAATGCCTCCCTTCACTTTGCACACATGGACATGCTCCACTAGTGGCCAATGATTTTCTCATTCCAGAGCAATATCGCTTTTGTGAAATCAGATGTAAGGAGCAGCAAGGAATGATTGTATCACATATGAGATACAATTCCCCTGTGGACAAGGCTGAACAGGGAGATAGTGATGGACGAGAGAAGGCGGGAAAAGGTGGGGCTGGGAAAGTCCGAAATTCTTCTTTGCTCGGAGCGTTCCCAAAGCAAAGAGACCAAAAATTCATAAATAAAAATATTCATTTCAAAGGACCTCAGATTCCAACAACTGATAAAACAGCAACATTATTTTCTAGGATTAAGAATGTGTTGAATCTGGTTTAATAACACTGACAGTGCTTCATAAGTTTATTACTACTGCTATTTTCACATTCATAGAATTCATGGAGCACATTACTCCACTTTTGAGACTTAGAATTAATTGCTGAGGCTTTCAACCTACAAGACTTCATGATTACTAATCTGTTAAAGTTTGTTTGATATGTCAGGCTTTCAAGAAGTAAATTCAGAATCCAGAGACATTCCCACTTAATTTGTAAATCAATATCAGGCGTCTTTAGTATGTTAGCACTAGGGCTGCAGCAATCAATTATTTCAGTAATTGAGTGTTCTATTGAATATTTTGGCAATTATATCAAGTAATCGGATAAAGAATATACTGCACACACTGCAAATCTTTTTCTTTTTTTTTTTTTTTGCATCACTAACACTAACTGAGAATCATTTGTAGCATCCTTGATCAGTTGAACCTGCTCAAAATAATATCAAGTTAGTTAATTAAAGCCACAATTTAACTAACTGAAGTTCAGGGTTTACAAAAGTCACTGCAGCACTTTATCCTCCAATATTATAATATCATTAGGCAAAAACTTAGCTGAGTTGAAAAAGATGAAGCTAGCAGATTAGCCGCTGCATTGATTAAAGTTCCGAATCAGCCTTTCCATGGAGCTATAAACAAAGTGTGTTAGTTGCCAGACCTTTGTTAATCATGAATCACACTGATTTCTGCTAATTGATGCTAATGTTACCCTTAGCTTGCCGTTTCCGATCTGCAGGCTTTTTATCAAAATACTTTAATTCTTTGATGAATCGTTTGCGCCGTAACTCGCACCTCTTTATATTTTCTGCTTTTGTGACAGTAACTGTGCTGTTCTGAAGAAATTGTTTTTTTTTCTCGTTTCAGATTTGGATTAATTTTGTTAAGATCATTGAGACCCACATCTCAGCATTTCATCATCTGATCAGTGCACTTTCCTGTGTCTGTTCATTGTACCTTAAACAGATCTCAGGAATTTAGCTAGCAACCTTGACTGCCCAAATGGTTTTCTAAGACAAATTAATATTGTTTTTTTGGGGTGAGTTTCTTTCCCACTTTAAAATAAATATCGCCAGCATTTCACAGCTGGAGGGAAGAGATGAGTGGAGGATGAAAGCTATTAAAAGACCACATCTGCTTAATCATCTTTAAATTGTGCTAAGTACTTAAAAAAAAAAAAAAAGTTTTTGTTTCTGGCTAATGAGTTGAGAGTGTTAAGTTATGCTTTATCTGCTCTTTTGCACACAAATTAAATTTAAAGGATTAAACATCTAGAGCGTTGAGTTTTCAATCCTTTGGGTGCTCTCTAAAAACTCCAACACTGTTTGGTTACTTTCAGGACTTCCTGGTGAGACGCTGGTCCTACAGCAAAACAATCTAACACGACTGAGTCGACAGGGGGATGGGAAAAGGAGCGTCTCCTGCCTGGATGCACCAGGAGACTCTTTTTTTGCAGATTTTAGTGAAATAATGTGCTGATATTCTACCAACAATAATTATAAAGAATTGTCAAAGAATAATTACAATGAATGTCTTCAGTAATTAATGTTTTTTTATTTTTCCTCACAATAAAAAAAAAAAAAAACGCTATTGTCATTTTATGAAGGAACTGCCAACCACAGCCGTGATTTTCACCCTGGTTAATCTGGAAGCATTAACGGCAAGAACAAATAATGCAGCAGAAGCCAATAGTTAGGATTCGTTCAGTTCTTACCACAGCTGAGTTGATGTTCACGAAGGTTGCGCAACTCAAACCCATGGAGGTGGGCGGGGAACATGCACGCTGTGTCATTGCCGATCTTCACCGCGTTGCTTCGAGCCCAGAGGAGCAACCATCTTAGTTGACAGTCACAAAACAGAGCGTCCGTGCTGAAGTGCCTGATAAGAAAAGCAGTGAACACCTTACTCATGCACACTTGAGTGTTTGCTTTTACCACCACATGAAAATTTGGAATACTGGATCACCTTACTGGCTATCTAACAGCAAAGTACTGGCTATCTAACAGACTTGCCATCGCTGTCGGTAATTAGGTTTGCATGTATACGTCCATCTGAAGGAGAAGGGACTCTTGCGGCTCAGAAGTTAACACTCTGAACATTAACACAGAACAGAGGTTTTAGACCTCTATTCTCAGTCGCAAAGAATGCGGTTCTGAGTCTGTTCCCGTGTGGTCCTACACCCATTTACAGGAGCCCCGGGACTAATGTCGCAGGAGAGGGACTATGAGGAGTACTTTCAAGGTGAGGAAACCATAAAACAGCCAGTTGTCTCTTAAGTTCATAAGTACGCAAGGTTAAAACAGAGAGGGGGATGTTTTCCTTACAGCACTCTGAGAGCCACGAGGTGCGCGAAGAGTCCCACAGACAGAGTGGAGAAGATATTCCCAGATAAATTCCTGTTTGAGGGAACATAATTAGGTAATAGTTAATATTAATGGCATTTTTTAATCCACATGTAGTATCTCATTTTGTACATAACAGTGATAACGCTAATGTGAACACAATGTGAACACAATGTGAACACAATGTGAACAGTGCATCACATGCTTTTAATTTGAGAATAACTTACAGTTTGAGAAGGTTGCC
This sequence comes from Tetraodon nigroviridis, assembly GCA_000180735.1. NCBI lineage: Eukaryota > Metazoa > Chordata > Actinopteri > Tetraodontiformes > Tetraodontidae > Tetraodon > Tetraodon nigroviridis. The sequence continues at coordinate 306,611 of CAAE01015016.1, forward strand.
CAAATCAACAAACATGTCCGGGTGAAGACAGCCAATCCTGTTGTTGGACAGGTCCCTATAAACACAGACGTAAAAGATCTTTTACTCAAGTTTATCCAGTTTACTGATAACGTAGCTGAAAATATAAGCATTGTTAGAAAAAGTCACGTGCACAACTTTTAGATCCATGTTTTAGTGCATGAGCCTCCTTATAAGACCGAGAACTTTAGTGTGCCTGCAAACAGCGAACCAGTGGCTGTTCTTTCAACCTCCTGGAATATCCGACTTGACCTTTTCCAACCTTTTCCCTTCAACCACAGCTGTCACACACATACAGCCCCAACACACACACACACACACACACATATGCATGGAGCTTCCTTACTGGAGTGGTAGTTGGGTCTGTGGCTCGGTGCCCTCGCACTTCGAAATTAAAGAGCTGCTTGTGCTGTAGCAGCTGTGGGAAAATAAGTAGAGCACTCGAGTAATCACCGGTTGGGGAGCACTTAAATTAGCAGCCTGCTGCTCCCACAGAGCACACGCGCCACCAAATCAGTGCGGCTGTAACTCACCGCTCACATGTGTGCCAGCCCAGATCCCACTAACGATCAGGCTGCAATCATGTCAGTCACTCTGAAGACTAAATGTAGAATACTAGGGTGAGAGTAAGAGCGGAGGGAGTTATGTGACTATGAGGAGTTGAAAACAATGGGGACCAGAAGTTTAAACATTCTATTAAAGGTCCGTGTCTGAGAAGAGTAAAGGTTTGTTTCAATCAATGTGCATCTGTCAAGTTTACAAAAAGGTGAAAAGCATCGCTTAAAGGTTAAAAAAGGCACTTTTTGCTGGTGTTGTTTCACCTGATGTTCAAGCTTTTGTCAGAATTCTCTCTTTGGTAAAATAACAGCTTCAGGTCAGAGGTGATATAGCTGAGACAATGACACCTAAAGGGTCCCCCTAATCTTCAATTCATACACAGGATAGGGGTGGGCAAACTAGGGTCCAGAGGCCACATGTGGCACGAAGAACTATTTAATCTGGCCCACAGAGCCTCTCAACAATTATTACTTCAAAAGCCAAATTAAGAGGCTAACATATCTAAAAAAAAAGGTGCAGCCAAACATCATTCAAAACTTCATCATCCATCTTTAGTTGGACCAGTTTGCAGGCTCTTCAAATATTTTCTCAGTCAATAGTCCATCAACATTTTTTAGTTACCCTCTAAACCTCATGTGGAGGTTCGTTTCCTGCACCACCTGGCCAGCCCAAACATCAAGATCTAAAACCCAATGTGGCCTGGCAAGCTAAATAATTGCCCAGCCCTCACGTAGGGTATGCTAGGGTGGGCTAATTAAAGCTCTAAACAAGAACCTGTGATAAGAAGAGCAGGTGGCAGTAGCAACCTCATCACTATCATTCGTTTTTCCTGCACTGAGCCGCTTTGCTGACCCACAGCGTACACCAATGCTCAGGTTGACATCAACACTCAAACGTCATGGAGAGCATCAACGCAGCAGTGACATGTGGCAGTGACAGCTTGCTTGCTGAGGTAATTGCCTTTACGTGCATGTTGATACATTTTAAGTAGCAGCACTTTTACTGGTGTGTGTGTAGAGCTTCTATTCTTCATCTCTCTGCTAGTTACTTATGGTTAGAACATTTTTATTTCAAAAAGCACATCTATTTGATGTGCCCTCTGGCAATAATATAAAATCCAGCAAATTCTGCCGTTGTACCCAGCAGCTACCATTGTCAGTGTCTGTCTATGTTAATGTTAACGTAAAGGCTTTTTGTCCATCCAACAAGTGCTTCAGCCCCTTTCGCCAGCACATTTCACCGCTGTATTAGAGAACTTGTCTCAGTGGCTTGAACAAAGGCTTCATCATACTTACAGTCTCCTTAAAGCCAGCAGACCTCGAAAGGCTCCAGGCTCCACCGTACTTATCAGATTGTTCTTCAGGTCCCTGGAGGTGCAAGAAAGTAAAAGTTGGGCACTTTCTGTCTGAATTCATCTATATTAAGAACACCAAAAACAAGTTCAAAATGCATGATATGATAACTGATATTTTTCATGGAGACTGAGATTTGCTTAGGGAAAAATCTTTGATCCAGTCATAGTACCATTCACACTTGAAGTAGCATAACGTGAAAAATATTTAGGTATTTTGATATTGCCAGAAACTGAGGCTATTTATTTTAGTTAACTTCCAGTCGTTAGCCACACAGTAATAAACTATTTCCTGCATATTGTCCACATCCAGGTCTCATGTTGTGGTTTGCAGCCAGGCGAGTCCACCCCCACTGTCCACCCCAAACACTGGCTAAAAATATGAAACTCCTGTTTGGGTTTCTTTGCACACCAAAGTAAATTTCCTGAAAATGTGTCCCTGCAACCCTTGAACTGAGTACAGTGTTGCCACTGGAATTCAGATAAAAAGGTCTGCTTTACATTCACCCGAGCAGGAGTCCAGGCAACTGAAAACTTTTTGTTTAGTTTTCAATCCCAAAGCCTGCCAGCATAAAAAAAGAGAACAATGAGACCGTTGGGACCGTCAGTAAAGAGACATTATTTTAAAGTGAAAATGAATATAATGACATGACTCTTTATTTGACACAGGGGAGTGTTTGATAGTGAAAATCTACCCACGCGCCTCATCAAAGCTGAAGCTCAATTACACAAATCACAAAGTTTTGCCGATTTCCTCCAGAGGTTTTCAGCAAAGCATTAACTAAACAAACAGTGGCCATTAAAAGACGTCATGGCAATTCTTTCATTGCTGTTATTAATGAAATAAGATCTGTGATGACAGTGATTGACATCAAGTCAGCCAGCTGACTAAGCAACTTTATAAAAAGTGAGGACCGAAGTGCAGATACATGGTTTATAAAAACAAAAGTGCAATTCCAGCACTTCTGTAAAACCTTTATTGACAGTTAATCAGGAGCTGGAAAGGCAAGGGAAGGCACTGATTATCCCATCAATGAGAAATGAGAGGAATATTACACATCAGTGGATCAGCCTAACTACAGGCAGCTAAGAAACCCTGTGACAACTGTTGACTGAGTTCTTCCTCAGGCAAAATCTGATGAGAGCGATAAGGAGGAAGCTAAAATCCACCCCTAAACGCTGATTCCAAGGTCAACTGGAGTTTGACGGATATCAAATTGCACAAACTCGCAGACTCCAAAAAAGGTTCAGTCACTTCTTTTGCATCCATCAATGCTGAGCCAGATCAGACCCGTGGTGTCTCTACTATAGTAAAGAATCACTTAATTAGCCTTATATATTTACAGTCCGGTGCTGTACATGAATAACATGATCATGTTTCCCATGGGTGAGTTTCATTGCGCATATAGACAGGTATGGCCCCTCACTTTTAAAAGAGAGGGACTGCCACATGGTCTGCCCATCCAGTGGCACTGCCCCTGATGTCCATGTGACGTTAAATCAATAATAACAGTCATTTTAAATGATTTTGTTGTATTTATCTACCACATCCCAACAACCGGGCCATAAAAACGTTATCTGACATTAAACTGGACCGTGGTGTAAAAAAGACTGGGGATGGCTGATGTAGCAGAAGACATCCAATCACACACAGGAAAGGGAAAGGAGGAACTGCAACAAAAACAACACCTACTTAACCACAACTTTTGTTTGACAGATGCTAAAAAGAGCACGTACCTCTCAGTAGACATCTGTAACAGCAGCTCACTTGAAAAGGATGTTTCGGTGAGCGCCTCATTACACTATAAATGTATAATTAGTACAAAAGAAGTATAAACCACAGCTGTGTCTCTTCTATTGGCTTCCTGTAGTCAAATAAACAAATGATAAAATGGTAAATCAGGGCCGGAAATAACAACATTCTACAAATAAATGTTGTGATAAATAATAGAAGTGTGTTATAAAATGCTCCAGACGGGCGAGGTCCACCACACAATACAATATTATGGCTGCCAAATCTTTTAAACAATCAAAGGAAACTATGTGAAAGGCCATTTAGCATCCTTATTCTGCATCCTTCTCTGTCACTTTGATTCATACAGCTGCTAATCCAAACAGGATGAAACAAATTCTTTGCAGTAAATATATCAAATTGGAATGTTTGTATATCAATACATTCAATACGTAGCGGTCTAGTTATAACAAGACTTTTTGCAAGCCGACTTCGACAGCCCTCCCTGTGTAGGCCACTCTCTAACTCCTCTGCAGCTCTGCAGCTTCTGCAGCAAAAGCACAGTCTTTCACTATGTCCTCAAAAACATTAGCATGTGACATGACATGCTTTCTTTTCATGCAAGTTTTGGGAGTTCTAACCCTTGCAGGAAAATATAAAAGAGCTGATTTGGAATGTGTTTTTATTTTTATTTTTTTATTTAATAAAAAAACAGACATGATTAAAAGATAAACACCAAAAGTAGATGTAGTCATATTGAATATCGTCTCTAAAAGCAGTTCTTTCTCTTTGGTAAAGGACAAATTAATAAAAACAAAAAAACAGCTTGTATTTGAGACTTGTGTGCACACACACAACTGGCTACTACCTTTGGTGAGTCCCACTGCATCTGGAGCATCTCAAAGGGGATGAATGTTTAAACAAAAGCCATTTTCTACTCCCACAGGCATGCGTGTGTGAGGAGCCTGAGCCACCCTCAGTTTAAACTTTGGTGGTTAAAGTTTCAAAAAGCTCCCAGAGTGCCTTCCAATTAATTCAAACTGCCCTGTGTATCTTAGCCCGCTCAATTCCTCGCAAGCCATGTGACCTTTGAGAATATCTGCTTGCTCACTGTGTGACACTAATGGGCAGATTCCTCAATGAGTCTCGGTGATTACCACTTCACACAGCGATAGGTGTGTGAGAGAATAACAGCACACACACCAACACTGACCAGAGCCAGCGCACGCTGGAAATGACTTCCTTTTTCTACTGATCATGATCGTGATGATGACAACGATGATTTGAAGAACTCTTTGTTGACATTGTTAAAGCTCCACCAGACACACATAAGATTCTACACCAGGAACAAAATAACAAAATAAAACTGTCACTATGGCCACTAAACAACTGTATCAGGATGAAAATACAGAGCCTTGAGGGATTTCATGATTTTAAATGATAAAAAGCGGCAATGTCGTACGTCAGCATCACATTTGTCACCATTGTGTTGATTTAGTAGAATGTCATGTTACCTTGATTTCCACAAAAAAGGGCAGTCAGAAATGTCGCTGAGCTCTTCTTATCTCAAACTCGTCTCTCTTTTGAATGATTTGAAACAAAAATAGAAAAAAAAAAATCACCTTTTTAGGAAACTGCTTTGGAGATGCTGCTACAGACATGTGGCCTTCTTTTACCGGTTCGTTCAGTGTTCATTGTGCATTTTACAATTCTTAAATCAAAAAGCTGTGTGGATTCTAACAAATAGATAAGTGTCAATTATTGTTGCCAAGCATAAATCTCTGCAGTAATATGCAAACCTGTGCACTTGTAAGGTTTTAAAAAATGGACTATTAAAAACTAGCAGGTATCTGGTATCAGGAATGCATCAAGACGAATTTTCAGAAAGCAAATGATTTTGGCAGCAGGGTTATATGTTCCGTTGGAGCTTTTCCGAGGAGCGACATGTAAAGCAAAGTGTGAGTAAACAGGATTGCGATTGTGCAGCTGTGATTTTAAAATTGGGTTGGCACATCACATTTACTCTAACTGGATTTATTGCTCTTTTCTGTTCTGTGTTCTGTGGTGTTGTTCCTACTCCCAGTCAGGATGAATTTGACTCTTCAAAAGCTCTGATTTTTGCAGAAAATAAGTTATTGCCATCAGTAGCATTTGCAGGTTTGAAATGAACTTGATTCTAATATATATTCTATCCATTAAAACCATTTTCCTCACATCTTAAATATTCCCATGTATAACAACAGAATTTTGACATTAAACGCCAAGTGTATTTCCTGTGGTGTTACTGGAAAGGAAATGTTATATACAGTAAACATTTCAGCACCATGGGGTAAAAATTAATTATTTAATCATCTTGGAAAGACACATAGCAATACTGGTGACCTATTAGAAGCAGTTAACACTCATTTAGCTTAGTCTGCACACATTAGCACATCACACTTACATTTTACACCATGTTGGGATGATTAACAGATTTTACACACCAAAGAGTATGTTTTATTCCCAGTAGGTGGATGAACAGAACTTACTGCATATTCAGTGTGATTTTTACTGAAGAAATAGCATATGTGACTTTAGAGCAGTAAACTCATTAGATTAGTCGCACACATAGCACTCACACTACATTTACTCCATGTGGAATGATAACAGCATTCACACACCAAAGAGTATGTCTCATTCCCAGTAGGTGATGAACAGAACATACTGCATATTCAGTGTGATACTTAAAAGACTTCTCAGAAGCCTCAGAGCAACCCAGAGGATCAAACGTCATTTATGTTAGGAGAGCTGCATTTCTGCATAGAACGAAACAGTCACATAAAAACAGGAAAAAGTCAGAAAACAGACACTAAGAGCAGAGTAACTGTGCCTTTTTGCCACAGCTGCACTCATTATGAAAGATTTTTATCAGAACAAAGCAAAGAGTTCAAGGAAAGTGTAAAATGAATTCTTTCATGGGGTGTGTTTGATACTTTTCTTTGTGCCTTAAAAAAGCACAACAAAAAAAGAAGGGCAAACAACTTGTGACATTCCGGGCATCCATCTACAAGTTTATTTTTAATTGTAGGAGACAATTAGTCATTAGCAACCCCTGACAAATCAAAACACGAGAAAGACAAATTGCCTCAGTTAGCCTCCAAATTTGGTCAGAGTCTGAGTTCTGCTGTGGCCTAGCAACAGTATCTAAAGGAAAAAAAAAAACAAAACAACTAGAAACTGTCAATATAAGGTCCTTTACGGACCCACTGCTCTTGGGAAAATAGCCGTTGAACACAATGGCGGTTATTGTCATTTTCTTTAACACAAAAGAAAGAAAGTGGAACAATGTCAGAGTTAACATACAGCCCCTACTGGCTGACTGAGTTTTAAAAGGCAGCCATCAAAGCCACCAAATCTGTACCAAGTCAACACACTTTAAAAATGAGCAGGTGTGATTTGGCTGTATTGGCTAACTGATTCACTTGTAACAATAATAAAGTGAAAGGAAAGCATTCAGGTAGAGATATGCAACTCAAATTAAATCACTGGTTTTTAGGATGTGAAAACATCTTTTATTTTAGTTTACCTTTTTGTAATTCAATAATTCAAATACTAATAACTTATATTTAGGAGCAAGATTAAATTGAAATATTCAAGGCCTTTATGCATTTAAAACATACAAGAGCTTTTCAATCAATCAAGTTTTACTGATGCCAGCACATCATTATTACTCCCATTTTCTTCATCTGTCACTGACCCTTGACCTCCTGGGGTTAACCTCAGAAGGAAGTCAGGAGGGTCACATGCACTACCGGTGTCCTCATACAAGCGCTTTTTGTCATGCATAGATGACAAAGGTCGCGTAGATGAGACAGTTCATGTAACCTTCATCAGTTTTCAGTTTCCTCACAAAAACAAACAACATATATTCAAATACTTTGAAAAAGACGCCTGCCCAGACCTCCTTTCAGACGGAGCCTCTACAGCTGCTTTTTGGAATTCTGACACCATCTTTTGGCAATGGCCAAAGCCGGTGTCTCGGAATTCCTCAGTCTAGACAAAAAAAACCAAAACAAAACAAAACAGCTGCTCTCAATAAAAACATTTGGACAGTCAGAATCAAAGCTTGTGTCACATTTGTCACAACAGTTAATATAGTGACTACTGCAAAGACACTATAACTGTAACCAGAAGGCTGGAATAGAAGCTCCAGGGTACAAACAGATAGATAGACAACAGACAGACAGATAGACAGATAGACAGATAGGCACACAGACAGGCGCAAACATGATGTTTGGAAATGCTTTTTTTTAGAATTGCTTGGAAAACTATTTCATTTTTATAACAATGAACATAGTAACAGTGATTCAGCAAACTCTTAAAAGACTGAACTATTTTCACGCAAATTTCCCACACATTGGTGGTTTCTGTAGTGAGATAAAACAAGATTCAGTGTCCTGATCAGAGAACAGAGATGGGCTTTGTTCCCATTTCACTCCCATGAGACCCAGTTTGGCTGATGGTAATGGGCTTGTGTCCATATGGGGTGGATCCAGGCCATCATCCAACATGCAGGGATCCATTTAGAATAGACTTTAAGGTCAGGAGCAAATCACATTAAAAGCATTTTCCTTGGAAGATTGATAAAGTTGCTGATGTGCATTTGTGTTTGCCTGCAATTCAGTGATGATGATGATGGTAGCAGTTTAGTAGTTGTAGCATCCTAGAATGACTCTCTTCTTTCTCCCATTCTTTTATTTGCACATGAAACACACAAATAATAACTGGATTTATAATTAAAATCAATTGAAAAGTTCTCTCGTGTCAATAGTAAAACAAATATACCAGTGAATACCAAAAAGCCAGCACAAACGATTGGTATTCCACAACAACAACCTTAATTTGCGTACCTTAGATCTTGGTATCATTCTGATTCCTGTTTATTGTTACAAAATGATTTATTTTGGATGGATCAATTGCTCTCGTTTTTCCTTTCCCCAAGTTTTCCGTGTTTGTGTCCTCTTCTGTTGGCATATATGTCATAAAAAATACTTGACATGGCAAAATTCAGTCACGTTGTCAGTCCAATGCCCTTCTGTCAAAGAAAAGCGGTGTCTTCCCTGTAACAACAACAACACCCAGATAATGTAGCATCAGCCCAAGCCAAGTCATTCTAACCAAAGGCCAAAAAGAAAAAAAAGAAGCAATAGGAAACTGGCAGCAACTCTGTCCTATATAAAGATTTGGGTTTAGCTAGCATAGCAACATCAGCTTTTGTCATCACAGACCATCTCTGTTGGGATCTACCAGAAGAAAACAAATTAAGCAGACAGCACTAAGGAGACCATTTTATACCGGCTGGTAAGGGCAACATCAGAGGCTCAAACTCTCTGCCGTGCTTTGTCTGTCTTCTACACAACACAGAGGAGTAATGAGATATCTGCCTCAGCGACAGCGGCAGAGATACTAATGGTGATGGACGACGTGTAGCCATTATGTTGTCCTGATTTGTCTAGGAGTTTAGGATCAGGGGTTCTGCAAGGTTTTTTATTAGCTTTTTTTTTTATTTTAAAAGAAAAGAGGGTTTTAATTTTCTTGGTGCATTCATTTCCACCATAATGGCTAAGAAGTTGTTTGTTTTGTGATGATATTTTTATAATTAGGTCTTTATTTGGATGAACTGGCAGGATTCTCAGTGTCATTGAAGGCACTTCCTGCCTGGTTCAATCTGCTCTGAGCTGCTTGACATGGCTTTGCCATTTTTCCTGGGAATAACACCGTGCCAAGCCTCATTTGCGTCACACATGAAATGTGGCATGACACTGTACACGTCCTGTCTGTACGACAATATTGCGTGATTAATTAAACAGCACTAATAATGAATGAGCACTACCAGTGATGATTCATCTTGACGGTTTGTACAGAATGAACTAATGTGCTCTGTCCATTTTTTTTTCAGAAATAACCATTTGCATTCAGTCCCACAAGTTCCACAGCTGCAGCACAAGTGGAGCAAACACATGGACCCATGTTATTAAACATGTCTGTCCCTGACCAACCCACCACAACAGTCAGTCAGCCAGCTGGACAGGAAGGCCGTTGGCCATCTTTGCCAGACGAGAGAACAGTTGGCCGCCACTTTCAACTTACTGCACCTACCTGGACTGGCATCATCTGAAGGATTTCTGCCAAATGCTGAGTAAATCTGAACGCTAGACGGCTATATAACTCTAGAGAATGATGCCACAGAGGGGGGTGGGGAGCACAGGGTCACTAGAAGATCAACTTCAACTGACCTTTGGCTAAGCGCCTTTAAATGCCTCACAGTCCCTGGTCCAACATTCTGGAGCCAGAGGGAGGACAGAGGAGACGGGTTTAAATGCTGTAATAAGGTAATTTTGTAATAATTTTACAAAGTCTGACACCAGGAACAGACATTTATCTTGAAAGGCAAGTTATGATAATAACCCTAAAATGGAAAACAACAGGTTGAATAGCTAACGTAACACATTGATGGTTATTGAGCTACATGAAGCATAGAGAGCGAACTGAATACATGTCTGATATGTTAACTAAATATATTAGCAGTTATTCAGATAACTACAGCACAAAGAACCAAACTCTCGGTCTCACTTCAAATACGATGTCGGTGTCGCATTTTACATTATAGGACACACCAAAGTATAAGTTGCACCCTGGCCTAACTATAAAAAAAGGTGTGACCTACAGTCAGGCAAATACGATAATTTAGTATCGGTTGACCAGAAACACATCCACTGAAAGAAGGATTTCACTAACCTTTTGCCAGCATTAATTTAACCATCAGGTACTCACTAAGATGAGGGCCAACAGATTTTTTTTTTTTTTGTATTCCCGGTAGTCACGGATGCGGGCTGATGGTGGGCATATGTACATCTCAGGATGACTGACTAAAGGGAAAACAATGAGGCGGTGTCTATGCGATTTTAACCCATCTCTGATCCCCTCATCATCACTAACACGAGCACCAGGTAGGATAGCTGGCCCCGCAGAGTCGAAAGCAATCAATACTTGACTCTAGGGCAGCCATCATGGAGCTCATCATTATGCTGCGTGCATTAAACCCTCTGGGACACATATGCATAGGATGAGTTGAGGCTTGTCGATGTGAATTCACAATTGCTCTGTCACTGAAATAGTTGCAGTCGTGCATTAGCTCCAAAATAGTAGTAGTGTTGCGCTCTTATAGTGTTGCGCTCTTATAACTGTGGTATCCACAATCATTTCTAGTCAACAGTTAACACTTTCCAATTATGTCCAGAAGTCTCTTGGCTTTGTTCACCCCAAACCAGAATCAAACCTCCGCCTGGGAGCTAATTCCAAAAGTCCTCTGTTTGATTCTCGCCCTCCCCCAGAAAGATATAACCTCGATGGTGGCAGCAATCAGGGGGACTCTTGAGAGGATGGAGACAGTAAAGAGAATCGAATCCAAGCACTCACAGTTTTTCCAGTGCAGCCAAGCCATAGAAGGAGCCGTTCCTCAGCAGGGAGATCTTGTTGTTGCTCAGGTTCCTGTTAAAGGACAACAGATATGACAGAGGAGAAATGATGTGAGCACAAAAAACAAACCCATGGAAGCCTCCCTAAAAGAAACACCGGCATATTATTTATTTAAATAGCTGATGATAATGTCTTTGTCTGTGAGTACGTTGTCAGCAAGAGATAAAGATTTATGTGGAATGAAATTGCAACATAAATTAGAAGCCCAGGCTATGACTCTGTCTTTGTTTACAGCCATTTGAAATCAACACCAGTAACGATCCAATCCCAGCGAACTGCCTCTGTCAGAAATATTGAACCGATTGAATAAAAACCTTAAAAAAATGCTGCGTCAGCGCAGTTCCCTCACACAGTATGCATCACATAATGACGAATGAATCAGATGTAGCTCATCGAATTGATTAGTCAGTAGAGCAATGTGTCACCATGGTTTGATTATTTCCCTGATTATTTCATCACTGTCATTTAAATGATGTACAGCACTGTACAGCAGAACGTATGATTAAAAAAGCAGCATTTTGACAGGACATCCTGCTGAGTGTGTGACTAGCAAGCATGAACACGCAATCTTTTACATAAAAACAGGCCTTTGCTTCCTTTCGGATCTTGAAAATAATGTCAGAACGTAAGACTGTACCTTCCATCAAGGTGCACTTGCCAGTTTTATTGAGGACTAAAACTTTCACAATTGTAATTAAACTTTTTATAAATATAAATAAATAAATAAATAATGTGTGTGTGTGTGTAATCACTAAGACCAAGAACAAATAGATTCCAGTATTTTTTTTTTTTTTTTTTAATAATTTTAATCTACAAAAGATTGTACACTCTATGTAAATGACACTCAAGATTAGTCATGTACTTTATGCTGGTTTTATTAATGAAATATTGTATTTCTCCTCTGCAGCCACATCAATGACTGAGATCAGCAATTATCTTGCTAAGGTGTTGTTTGTCTTGTTAAGGAGGGGATCATCAGACGTTTTTGAGTTTTTTTAGGGGTTTTTTTCCCCTAAATGAGATTTAGGAAGCCCTAGAAGACAAATTTGTAGTTGTTTTGTTTTATTAGAAAAAAAGAACAATAAATAGAGTCAAGAGATTATATATATATAGTGTACACAAACACTATTATAATTATTTAACCTTTATTAAACTTATAATTTACACACATATAATTGCAGTGGGCCCCATAAAAGTAAAACTAATACAACGTTTACTGCACCTACGCGCTTGTTAATATGGTCCTGTCTGAGTCGGCCTCATTAGCCACCTTCTAGCCAACAGTGCGGAGACACGCCTCGATCATTAGCTGCCATCGCACTGCTCACTTTGAAAAAATGTTTTCCCACATCCCTTTTTTTTCCGGCTCATTTTTTTTTTCCCAGCTCATCAGCTGACGGGTCTCAGTAGAGTGATCAGCCACCATCAGAGTCCACACACTACAGCAGGATTTATCACATAGCACCTCTTTTTTTTTTCATTTATTGAACTGTCTGATTTAATTGATGATTGTTACATGAGACCATCACTGATCATCATCATCATTTTCAAGGAGAGGAAACATAGTTAATCATAGTTTAAAAGTCCCAAAATCCTCCATTTTTCCTGTGCTTACATAAAATTCCACACAGCCATCTGATGATTTATATTGCTCTTATTCTGCAGTTTAGATTCACATCCTTTAAATACACCTTCAGTGGTGTTTTAGAATTTCATATCTGTTGAAATATTGATTGTTCCAGCGAAGTCCTAAATCATCTACTGCAGGCCTGTGCTGCATACAGAGGAACCCTCTTCACATGTGATCTTAGGCATATCCTGTCAACACAGGACCACCCCCTCCCTTCTCTCACCTTCAGCCTACACTTGCACTCGCACACACGCACTTGTGCACACACATGTGCACACACACACAAACACACACACACACAAACTCGGTCATTCCCAAGGGCAGAAACCCCCGTCATCCATCTCCACCACCTCATTCCCATCGTGGTTAATAAGGTTTGCTGAGGTTTACTGGTGGATGGGATACAGGGTAGGGTCACCGTACCTGCTATGACTCATGGGAAGGTACACTTAATTCTAACCCAAGGATTAAGCAATGGCATCCCACAATGCATTGTGCTGAATGTGGAAATTGCAGGCCATTACCACTGTAGCGCAGAGGGCGAGTGTGTATGCTTACACACATTACACACACACACACACACCTACACCTACACATACACACACAAACATATCTTAAAGGTCCAGTGTGTCAAAACCATTGAAATATCAATTAGAAAATCAGCTCTAGTCTTTAGAATCTTTGATAGGAGAACATGTATGTCTGCAGAGGGGTCACAGCAAAAAAAAAGAAAAGTGAAGGAAGGAAGTTTTCTCTTTTTTCAAATTTAAATCAACAAACAAATACACAGCAATACATACTTGAATTTGCCTCCATGCATCAGACGTACGTACGATTGCGATCTGGGGAAATTCGCGGCCAACACCTCAAATTTGTAGTTGTGCTAAAGTGCATTTTACGAACCATTTTTGCTTCTGAGCAAGGTGCATTAGTTTTTCTGAAAGAGTCCACAGCCATCAGGGAATATCATGTCCATCAGCAGGAGCCCATTAGCTGCAGTAACGCTTTGGTAGGAGCTGCATGTAACACAACAAAGTAGCATCCACATGGGTGACAGGATACAAGGTTTTCCAGCTCAATGTTGCACAAAGCGTCACACTGACTTCACCACCTGGCCTTCTTCCCTGGTGTGGAATTCGCCCATCAGTGTCCCAAGACCTGTTCAATGTTTCTACATTACGGTAAAGGCATTTTTAAAATGAATTGAACAATAATTTTTGTACTTGTGGATTTACACTAAACCTTTTTGCAAAAGTTGCCGAAAGTCTGCAGGTGTGTGTTTTCTGGAGTTGGACATATACAATATATATAATAAGCTGGTTCACAGTTGCGTTTCAGTCAGCATTGTTAAAATTAGTCTTCAAAGGAATGGTAACCAAGAATTAAAAAAGGATATTTATAAAAGTAAGTGTAAAAATGTAATAAATCTATTTGGCGCATAAATCGTTTGGTATTAATCTGTCCATCACTCGTTCATTTGTTTTTCTGAAAAAAAAAACCCAAACCCTTCTAAGCTGCTGTGTGAGAAGCTCCTGTTGCCAGATCGTCTTCTCTCCTCACTAGTGTGTTGTACTGAGCGTTCCAGCGGAGTTTGTATTTGGAGTGTGTGTGGACTGAACCTTGTTATTGACCCTGAGCCTGCCCGATCTGTGGATTCGTGAGTTTCTAGAATAAACTCCTGTGTTTTCGTGAGGGCTGTGTCGCATCTGGATCCAGACAATACCAGTGACACACTTTAGCAGACATGGAGAAAAACAAAAACACTTTAATTCCACATGAAATGTTGTTATATAGCTTTTTTCCCTAAGATATAAAGAAAAATGATTTGACAATGTAAGAACACATATTTGTCTAATATCCAAAAGCATGTTTGTGAGTAACTGTCTGTCATGGTGCCTAAATGTTCCTTTTTATTTAAATTACTACACCTCTTTGAAGATTTAAGCTATAATAAGACTATTTCTTCCCTTCGAGGGTACAGCAGCCCATTTTCAAGCCTCTGTGTGACAGTGTGATGATGTAAAGTTAGTCAACAGTGAGATCATAGGACACCAGTGCTGATCACGCTGTTCTGTCCTACATCTCCCTTCTGTTCCCCAGAGCTCTGCACCTCCCTCTATGGACAGACATCCCACTCAGGCACAGACGGCCTCTGTTTGTACAAACTCAAGCGTGTCCTGTGCTGTGCTGCACATGCGTGTGTGTTGTTGCCTGTGTGTGCTTCTGCGTGTCGACCTCTGCATGCCTATGTCAGGCTTCTCCAGAACGGCCTGGAAATCAGAGGAAAAACAGAACTGGACATTATCTAAACAGCCTGCAACAAAACTTCTGAAGAGTCTTTCTAAAACATGATACTATCTCAGGGACCCTGCGTGAGCGAAAGTATTGATACTCATTGTCAAATGTTACTCCTACGTAAGTGAAAGTTGCACAGTCAAAATGTACTTGAGTACTTTAGGTATTAGGATTAGGCGCTAACCTAATATTTTTAGAGCTAACTTTTCTTTTGTTTATAGATTCAGAAGGTATAAACTCTAAAACTCTACTAAAACATTAACTGTCCATTGACAAAATTCTGCCAGAAACCCATGAACATTTTTTGAGATATACTTGAAAAAAAAAAGCATAAAACTGAAACAAATGAAAAAAGTAATTAAGTAAATTTTAAAAATGATTAGAAATTGTGAAATGTAAATGTCATAGTAAAGCTAAGTTATATGATATAAACATGATGACTTTTTTTTTTTCAACCAGGCCTAAATCTGTTTAATTACAGGGAAATTTCAAGTCTATTTGTACTGCCACGTGAAAAAAGAAAACTCTTTCCATAAAATATGAGTTTTTACTTTGTTCTTCCACCTCAAAAATCAAGGTTCTACCTCGCAAACAAAGCCACCCCAGTTCAGCATATCATTACAGGAGAGCAGAATCAGAAATAGCCTTAATGGTCACCATCCAAAGTAACAATCACAGAAGCAAGTGGGAAAAAGATCACAGTGTGAACTTTAGGACATAGAATGTGCTCTCCTTAAGGCCGGTGTTCTTTAAACAGCCCAACCCTCTGTTATTTTTCAGATCAGGTTACTGGACACAGTTAACCAAAACAACATTTCAACTCATATTGTTCTTGGACAGCAAACGGGAGTTACCTTTAACGTGTCTGTATTCGCTGGGATTCACATGACTTTAACTTTAGAGTAAGGCACGTCTGCCAGAGGGTCAGTCCTCCAGCAGAAGGGATAAAAAAGTTTCCCTTGTGTGAATACAAAACCTTGGGAGAAGATCTGCTGACTTCAACTTTTTTCAACTGCTTTTATTAGCATTTTAACACTGTGCTATCGGTGCCTGCATGAAAAAAAGGCAGAAAGAGAGAGACAATAAAAATCTACGACAGTGCCACATCCATGTTGAAACAGGTACGAGTGCCCAAAGCCACTGGAATAAAACCACTGGAGGGCTGCCTGGCTGCCCTTGGCTATAGTGTAGCATTCATTTAGAATTCTCCAATTCACGACTAAATCCCCCATCGGCCTTGTCCAGCCCTAGCTCTCCAAGCTGCTACAGCCCTACATGGCCACCCGCGCTCTCAGGTCAGCTGTTAGGGCTCCTGAAGGTGTCCAAAACAAAGCCTAACGTCAGAGGGCGCCACGCTGTCTTGGCCCTGGAATAATCTGCCCTTCTTTTCTTGGGCTTTCCACACCTTGTCACCTTTTTGATTTTATTGTATTACCAATAAAAGCTGTCATTTTTTTTTGGTTTTTTTTTAAGCCAGTAGCTGGGCTGTCCTGCTTGTCATTTATCAATTTGTCTGTTCAGTATTTTGGGCTGTTCTGAAGGTTTCAAAGTGCTCTCTAAAGACAGCTGGATTAGTCTGAAAAACAAAAAGTACTGTGCTTCTCCACTTGGAGTCTGATATCACAGCACTCACAAAGACAGAGAGAATCACAGTGATTGATGAAGTAGAGAATTTCTTCACTGGTATATCATCTGTCACATACGTGCTGATTGTTTCCATCTCCTCCACTATTTTGCTTTCCCCCATGCCCCATCTGCTTGGGGGTTGTGATGTAAAAGCCCAATTTTATTACATGGTTTGGGCTTCTTTTCATCTGGAGCAGTGGAACAGTTCCTTAGGGAGGGTTGGGTATTGGCTGTTTGGTTGCCATAGCTCAGGTGGTGGAGGAGGCGTTTAAGTGCTACGAAGATCATTGGGTCAATCCCTCAACTGCTCATTGAAGGTGTCTGTGGCCAAGATAGTGAGCTGCCTTTTGCCTACAGCTCATAATGATGCTATATTATCCTGCATTTAAAAGACAAAACTGATCAGAAAAATGATTGCATCAGTCATCAGTACCATTATAATTAACATTATCTTGTAGACGTTTAGATTTCCTTAATGTGAAGCCTTTTTAGTGTAATGTGTAGAGACAATCAAGACGCTGCAGACTTTTTTAGGGGAATGCTTGCGCTACCCATTTTCATATACAGCCAGTGACTAACAGAGAATGCCCGAAAGTCAGAAACCACATTAATATGTCCTGCCAGACAGAAGCAGCACTGATTAGATTTTAATCATCTTGATTTAAAATGAGCAACAAAACAGGAGGAATACAAGCTTCAAAGGCGACCTCATTTATTCGCTCAAATGTATAGTCTATAGGTACGGTAACATAATTCACGCCATATTATTCTGTAAAGCCAAGAGTACTGCACAGTTTTCTTTCAGTTATAAAACACGGTGGCGGCATCGGCAGACTAGGAAAAAAAACTGAGGAGAGATTAGATGCAGTGTGAAAACAACATAAATCCCTGTTCAGCATGTCCTCCTACAACTACCACCAACTACTGCACTGGAGTCTCTCCTTTTTTGGAGGTTTTGGCATTCAAAATAACAGGAATCAATTGGAAAACAAACAAACAAACAAAAAACAACTTATTTTGCCTATTTAGCGGTGTGATTACTAATAAACAGGCCAGGGTCAGAGCTTTCCTGTGGCTCTTGTAGGTAGCGGGGGCAGGTGGACTGTTTTTTTTTACATGGAGAGTGAGGGAAGGGTCGGTGGGGTTTAATGAACATACGATATTAAAAAACAAAATTTGGATTTTTGACTCCTTTCCTTCTTCACAGATATGAACTCTTTATAAACTAAGCTCCAAAGCTGGTCACCTGATTAAAGAGAGGCCCCGGACTATCCACACAGCCAATGTGAAGGTCAGCAGACCCACAGAATCTGATTAAAGCATCCAAGCACACCACACAATCTGGGGGAAATTTGTGAAAACACCATCCTGTTGCATCAATAGCGACTTGCTGAGGAGACTGTCAGCATCCGAAGTAGCCGCTGCATGACTGCACGGCCTCGACCTCAGCGTTCAGATGACAAAAGCCTAAATGTTCGTGGATGAAGTGACAGCAGAGAGCAAAATGCAAAGGATGTATTGGTATTTTGTCCGGAATTCGGACAAGTCCTATTAAAAAGTACAGTTTTTTTTTACATGAACCTTGAGCTAAAAAAAAAAAAAAAAAAATTCACTGAAGATGAAGGAAAAGGTGAGATACTGACCTTAGTGCTCACACTGGAAAATGTAAGATGGAACATGCTGTATTAGGGTCAACTTTGGTCAAGTCTTATTAAATAAATATCCAGCATGCTATGTAAACACGTGACATAACATTTAATGACATTTTACGTTCGGAAATGTCAGTAGACTGCCCACAGTCGAAGAAGTTTGTCAGCAAGGTATAATGCCCCAGAGAATATGGACAGGGTGTGTGTGCACATCAATGAAATATTCATGCCGAAGTACTTCGAGCCCACACGAGGGGAGAGCAAAAAGAGCAGCTCTGCAGATGACAAAAAGGCCCCGAAGGAATAGCAGCAAATGGAGAATAAAAAAAAGGAGTGAAAATGACAGAAGGTATAGAACAGAATACCAAGAATATTATTTATACTGGGTTTAGGAATCACTTTATCGGAGTCAACTCATTTTTGGAAAAATTACA
>CAAE01015016.1:325471-345993 GCA_000180735.1 Tetraodon nigroviridis
GGTGTGGAAAATGGTGGGTTTTTAACATGTTTTCCTTGGACGGGACGTGAACGTGGCAGATGATTTGCTGCCGTCTCAGAGCAGAAATCAGCTCTAGAAGCACCAACGGACAACAAGCAGCAACGTCATTAATCACAGGCGAGAACGGCGTCATTATCTGACTCAGAGGGTAATTAGATGCACAGCTGGCTCTCAGGGGAGGCTCTTATCACCACGGTCCAGCAGACACACACACACACACACACACACACACACAGAAAGAGGCACACCTCTAGGACCACCAACATGGACATTTTCATCGCATCAAACCAGATTTCTTTAAATTCTTTTCTTTTCTTTTGATTTGGTTGAAGACTGCAGTCTGTCCCGTCAGGTGTGTGTGTGTGTGTGTGTGTGTGTGTGTGGGGGGGGATTTTTCCGTTTCTGCCGTCACTCATGAAGGAGGCGGCCAAACCGGTGGAAGAGCGGCTCACGCCGGTCTTACCTTCAACAGCTCCTTGTTGGCGAACGCCAGGATGCCCTCAAAGATGACCACGTTGGCGCCGTACACCGTTTTCTGCAGGACACACAGACGCTTCTTACACACTCGTCCACTCTCAGGGCTCGCGTAGGCTCAAGCGCAGGTGAACGGAGCGCTGCAGCTACAAACGCCCTCAGTGTGTGTTTGTGGCAGAGATTAACGACCATCTGAAACTGGGTAAATGCAGCTGTGCATCGACTCCTGACGTGTGAATTCTAAAGGAAAGACTGAGAACGAATCGATTCTTTCATTTCCACCTTTTGGCAGAGAGAATCAAAGGGTCTTTAAGTGGTTTTAATGTGGCCCACGTCTTCCACAGGAGACTCCACCAGGACCTGCAGCCTTAATTACATTCACCCCAAACAAAAGGACAAACAGACGGGGTTAGCGTGATGGAGGAGGACTTCCAACGCGGCACTGCACCGTTCAGCCATGAAATTACGCTGGAAAGAATTAGTGGAGACGTCAGGAGGGCTGCTCAGGCTGACTGGTTCCTCTCGAGGCTTTGGGAGGAGAAAGTTGGGCTCTTTCCTGGGTTAATGTCCAGCATGCTGCACCCTTAATAACGATCCAATTAGCAGAGGTCTGTGGAGGAATCCATCCCAGGAGGATCAATGAAGCCCAACCGCGTTACGGGTTCAACCTCCCCTATCAGGGCGGGAAATCCCAGCTGAATTACCGGCTTCTGCCGCAGTATTTTATCCTGTAAGCAGGTATTTGAAACAAGACTTCTCCCCACATTAATCAGCGGCCCTGTTCGAACTGAAAAGGACATGAGCAGAGCTCCGCCTGGAGTCTGGGGCAGACCCCCCGGCTGTGATCTTACCCATTCTTTGCGCCTGCAGTGAGACGTGAAGTCATAAACTGGCACCTTGACGCTCTTCCCTTTCTTCAGCTTCCTGAGAACGTTGACCAGCAGCTCAAAGTCGAAGGCGTCGGGGTGGTCGAAGTTGTACTCGTTCCTGGCCGCGAGCTCCTGCTCCTCTTTATTCAGCACCTCGGCACACAAACACACCGTTGACAGCTGAGGCTAAGAAAAAAGCCTGTTCACCTCCATCGGGAGGCTAGGAAAGCTCAAAGCGTGGCCCCGGCCCCTCCTGTGGGGCCCTCTCAGAGGCGGGAGGTGCCTGTACCTTGTAGAAGGAGTCCATGGAGAGCAGAACCACCCAGGGAACGTCCAGCGCCTCAATGATCTTATTGGCTACTGTGGTTTTCCCAGAGGCGCTGCCACCACAGAGACCTGCAGCAGAAAGCAGACGCGAAGGTGAGTGTGTGGAAGCCACTAGGGCACCTGTCAGCCGTGGGAGATTCTGGTGCATTTCCCACTTCAGGCAGCTCTGATATAAAGACCGCGGCTCCCCGCACACTCAGGCATGAAAAACCAGCACACGAAGATTCCACAGCCCAGCTCAGCCACTCAAAGGGTTTGTAACAAAAACTAGCTCCTTCAGGCAGCTATAAGACGGAGGAAGCAGAAAATAAACAAAAACCCGCCCACTTCTGCTTAAACTCTGTCACCAGGGGTGTAAACCAAGTGTGAATGAGTGAAAGGCTCTGAAAACCTCCCCAGGAGGTCGATAACTGATGGTTTGAGCTGATATTTTTTGCAGTAAAAGTGGCAGAAAAATGTTCAATATTACAAACACTTAAGTTCGTTAAAGCGTGTTTGTTTAACCAAACAAATAGAAACCGGTGCAGAAGCGCACAAAGTTGCTAGACTCAGAAGCATCGCTGATAAAGTTGGACAAAAACTTAAATAAATATCTCCCTGACACGTTTCCACAGTAAATAAAGTAACATTTAAATATAACTGAAATGACTCTGGTCCATCCAACAAGGCTTCAAAAAAGGAGAAAGTGGTAAAAGTGAGACCACATGCTGACATATGCTCAACTTATCATACCTCATTTATTAGAGCATTAGGAAGATTAAAGCTGATCAAAAGAGTTGCTCTAAGTGCCATAAAAGTCGTGAGAATACACAAACAGCATGAATGAGGTGAATTAGAGTCAATTCTGTTTTTCTACACACTTTTCCTCAATCACACACGCGCGTGCGTCTTCCACCACGGTCCCGGGTGAGGTCCAGAGCCCCGGGGACCAGCTGACTGGAAGCAGCCACCCAGCGACCGGCCAGCGGCGAGGATCAGTCTGGCCTGCTGAAGCGCAAACGTTAAAGGAAGTCCCCGTCCAACAACAGAGGCGTCGGCGAGACCGAGTCAACATGTACACAGCAGCCTAAGCGATTCCAGGAGACGCTGGAGCTGTTGACCTCAGGCTCTCAGCACAGCCAAACATGCTCTAAAAAAGCACATTCACAACCGCGCCGATGGGCTGCAACGGAGCAAACTGCTTCAAAGCCAGAGACGTGCATCACATGATGGCCAAGAAGTGCCGCCTCACCAATAACAAAGGCCTCTTTGAAGGTTGTCCCCGTGACGTTGTACCACGGCGGCCTGCCGGCCGTGTAGATGGTCCGTTTGCTGGTGCGCAGCAGCGGAGGCTCCGTCTTGGACTGGCTTGTGGAGCGTTTTGGTGGTGAGAGCGTTGGGGTCAAAGGGCAGCGCGGGGCATGGGTCGTGAGGCCGTCCAGCGAATCGTCACCACTCCCGCTGAAGTTAGGGGGACAGGAGAGCACACAACGTTGTCACGGCGAGGACCGCTTCTGGTTCAGCCTTCTGCAACAAAGACCTTCAGGGCTGAGGTCTAAGCTTGGGCCACAGAGGCCACGTGACTCCAGAGGCCATCAGACCT
The DNA here is from genome assembly GCA_000180735.1 of Tetraodon nigroviridis. Taxonomy (NCBI): domain Eukaryota; kingdom Metazoa; phylum Chordata; class Actinopteri; order Tetraodontiformes; family Tetraodontidae; genus Tetraodon; species Tetraodon nigroviridis. Next base: position 328,745 of record CAAE01015016.1, read on the forward strand.
GCCTAATCAGCTCATAACTGTGCCCACACCGCTGCAAATCAGGCGTTTAACTTCAGCACCTGTCCTGCAGAGGCCTGCCAGAGGAAGGCGGAACTACAGCGTCCCTCTCTGGACTCGTCCTCCGCAGGGAGATCTGCTGTCGGTGTGGTTGAGGGGGAGGCAGGAGACTCGCCAACCCTCCCCAGGAAACCACACCGTTGCCCTGGATGCGGCGGTGAACGAGCAGGGTGCAGCTTTCACATGAGTAAGGCTGTCATCACGTGGCCAGGCTGGAGCTCTAAAACAGGCATTCTCCTCGTGTTTAACGGTGTGAATGCTCAGGTGGCCGTCAGTAAGCGGGCTGTTCAGCCATGGAAGTGAGGCGCAGAAGGGCAGCGTGGCCGTCGGGCACCTGAGCCGACCTCCGGCGGTAAACAAGGCAACTCTAGCAATCAAACAGCATTTACTGGCACTGTTTTCTCCTTGAAACGTTAGGGCTGCGCAGCTGCACGGGAAGTAGGTTGGTGCACCAACAACAAACGCTGCCAAACAAGTTTGGGTCAGAAAACGAAGCACAGATGTTCGAACTGGAGTCGTCCGGCGCGACGTCCGCTTTTAAATGGAGCATCGGCCAATATCAGGGGCCATAAGGAGGAGATGAGACGGCATCAAACGTATATTACTACCTAATATCTTTGTCAAAATAGATATTCCGTTTGAACTTGACTAGACTGTACCTTTTCTATCGAGGTCGCTGCATCAGAGCCACGCGAGCCGGACGCCGACTAGCTAACGCCGTTAGCAAGCTAACGCACACGGCTCCATTTTCCTGCTTGTTGCCCCGTCCTGACTGACTCCACGAGCATCGCATTCCTGAGGTTTACCTGTCGGACCTCGACATCGACGAGTCTGCCTCCATCCCATCATCTGTGGGTCGCTGCTCCGGCTTTCTGTCGCTCATTATTGTTTCCGTCGCCACTCTGCGCGGCGCGCAAACCAAACATTGCGTGCGTCATGACGTCAGGCAACGTGCCATGTTTACGGTCGTTGGGGAAATGCCCCCGACGTTAGGGTAATTAGATTTAATGTGATTGCACAAGACTTTTACTCGTATTAGCACCAAAACTAATGTAAACCTTAGTGTTTAACAGTGTTTAATTAATTTTAATAGAGCGAGAGAAGACATGTTTTGATTGCTAGTCATGTCCGAAAATGTCTATTAAATATCAAAGCCTCTAGAATGACAGGTGAAACATCTTTAAAAATTTAAGTCCAGTTGATGTTTACACTAAATAGTTTTCTTTTTCTTTTTGACCTGGATTACGTCCGCTAAAAGGATTGAATTACCTATAATCCCTCTTCCCACCGGCCCATGAATGCATCACCGGACTCTGTGTAGCTGCATATAGGCCCAAATATTATTTTTATTTTATTTTTTTTTAATCCACTAAAATCCGTTGACTGTGAAACATTTATTAACCAGATTTATTTTTAACCATTTTACACCATTACCACACTAAATATATGCTCTATTGTATAGAGTGGGTTTTTTCCAGTAGTTTAAGGCTTTTACATAATCACATTGAATACTGTTGACTCCCATTTAGTTTATTCAGCCTATGTCGTTTTTTGTCTCTGCTTCTATCATGTCCGGAAAGGAAATGAGAAAATTTGCTTGAGGGTTTTGGTGTGTTTTGGGGGTTTTTTTTTTTTTTACCAATGTGCCTTTAAACTATGAGAGTTCGTGTGCTTAAGTGATCTAAAATGTAATATTTAAGTTTTAGAAAAAGAGTCCATAATAAGTCAACATTTTTAGGTTGGTGGTGGTTTCTTTTTTTTTTTTCTTTGCCTTTTTTCACCCTTGAAAAAAGGACCGTTCATTCTGTGGGACTAACCTGGTTAAATTACAACACCTCCCACTCAACAAGTCTGTTTATTCTCTTTGTCCCACTAGTACTAGTCCATTTCTCCTCTCTCTCCCACTATTACCAGTTCATTGATTCTCTTTCCCACTTCAACCAGTTCATTTATTCTCTTTCCCACTTCAACCAGTCTGTTTATTCCCTTTGTCCCACTATTACTAGTCCATTCATTCTCTCTGTCCTACTGTTACCAGTGCATTTAACCTCTCTGTCCCATCGTTACCAGTGCATCTCTTCTTTCAGAAGTCCATATATCCTCTTTGTCCCAAAGTAACCAGTCTCTTTATCCTGAGTCCCACTATTACTAGTCCATTTATTCTCTCCGTCCTACTGTTACCAGTCCATTTATCCTCTCTCCGACTGTTACCAGTTCATTTTCCTTTCTGTCCTACTGTTACTGGTCCATTTATCCTCCCTGTCCTACTGTTACTAGCCCATTAGTTTTCTCCCTCCTACTGTTACCAGCCCATTTATCCTGTCTGTCTCACCATTACCACTCCATTCATCCTCATCATCCCCATTTAACCGGTCCTTTTATCTGTCCAGCTGATACCAGTCCATTTATTTTCTCCATCCCACTGTTACCAGTGTCTTTATCCTTTTGTCCCACTGTTTATTGTTTGCCCCACTGTTACCAGTTCATTTATTGTTTGTCTCACTGTTACCAGTCCATTTATCCTCTCTGTCCCACTGGTACCAGTTCATTTACTCTCTCTGTCACACTACAACCAGTACCAGTGTGACTGGTCCATTTGTTCTTGATAAAGCTCAGTCAGTGTGGATGATGATGATGATGATTCACTATTTGTATTCTTCTGAATGTGTTAATAAAAATAAGGATTCCAGAGAAATGTGAGCTGTGTCTGAGTAACGAGAACAACTAACTTCAAAGTTACAGAAGCACCTGTGAGCTGAGTCCAACAGCTCTGGAGGAGCAGCGCTGCAGAAATAAAGAGCCTCTGCTACCTCAGATGTTGGCTAAAGCTGCATTCTGGAGGATTATTATGATCTTGTTGAAGGTTTTATGTTGAGGGACAAAAACCTATTTTCAACTGCCCAGAGTCTTTGCAAGATTACCAGTGCATGTATTGACAGGTATTAATGACACATTGGTCTCATGTGCAGAATGTGCTAAGAAAAACAGATTATCAGAATACAATATTATAATGCCAGGTTTCTTTTTAATATCAGTAATATTGTTCTGTTATTAGTTATTTTTAAAAACACTGACGGAAAAAAAAAAGCTTTATTCTCAATCACAGCAACAATCCAAGCAAATGTTCATTTCCCAGCAGGCTTCTCATGTTTCCAGTTTCACTGATTTTGCTTTTAAAACAAAAATAAACTCAATTTCTGCTGGAATCCTGAATGCTGCCATAGCCAGGATAATATCAATCATCATCTGTCAGAATCAAGACTTTCGGTAAGTGATACAACACATGAATGCTCTTACTACTGAATATAAACATGAAATACGGACTGATCTGAATACCGCCAGACTATTTCTGCCACTAAATGCGTCACAATCAGTCTGTCTCAACTGCAAAAGGGAAGCTCAGCTTCAACACAAAATGACGCTGCTTTGAAACCTTTACAATGAGTGCTGTGAGTAATGAAAGCAGAAAAACTATATAGATATGAGAAATTGTTGGAAATATTTTTTTTGCAGCTGTTGTTTTTACATGACAGTTGATGTGGTCTTATGTGCAACATAAAGTCTTATTTCAAAGTTTCATACTGACACTTGGGGTTTGTGGTTGACCTCATCCCCGAAACCAGATCATTTATTTAGCTGTGAGGGCGTGAGAATCAACATCACAAACACTTAAGTAAAATAACGCACCATCTTTATCGCTGGAAATAAAGGCAAGGAACTTTTTAACTGTTGCTGCTAAAAAAAGTTACCTCACCACTAACTACAATCAGCAGAAACAAGCTATCTGGCTCATCCATATTTGAAAAATCCACCATGATTATCTATGATTATAAAAGATTTGAAGGGCTTAAAGTATAGCCACAGAGTAAAAGTTTATTTTTTTCCCTTCAGAGTTATAGCTGTGCAACTGTGTCCCATTCTATGCATTTGCAATCAGTCCTGCATCTGGGCAGCAGGGTGTGATCAACAAAGTACACACACAATTCTGCTGCCTGCAGATGTGCAGTCAGAAGCTCTGGTAGCACATATGTTTTCTTCAGATTTGCATTTATAAATTTGCAGCTGACGAACATGCAACACTGTGGACTTAGACTCACACAGCAAAATATTGTGCATCGTGAGGCAAACATAAAGAGGATCCACCAATCTAAGCCTGAAAAAGCCTTTCTTTTACTTACCCACCTGTTTCTGAAGGGGCAACAATTTAAATTCTACATTCACACAGCAGAAATTCCTATTCTTGGGAAGAGCAGCCAAGTTGCAGTTACCAAGTGACGCACCAAATTGCTTAGCATCTGTTGCATCTGAACACCTGAAACCTGTGAGTCTCAGGGTCAGAGAACAGTCTGAGCTCCACCTTGCTCTGATCACCTGATTAGCTGGATGGATAAATTGTAATTTCTCACCTGTATCAAATGCAGGTGTTTCCTATTACCTGTTAGATGTTAAGTCATAGCTGCATGAGGTCAGAGGTCATCAGAATTACAATTTTCATCACAGTGGTCTGTCTGCGTTATTGCACTTGAAGACAACACACGCTCATCTCTCTGTGAGGAGACAATTTGTGGTTTTAACCAGTGGTTAAGTCCAGGAGGACATGGGCAGATGTTCAGGAGGTACTGTGCTCTACAGGGACAGATCGGTATGCGCATACTTCCCCTCATATATGTGTTTATTTGCACAGAACATCTAAACAAAAGAGCGAGCAGGGAGGCCACTTGAGCATGACAAAGGTCACATTTCCTAATGCAGGAAAACTGCTTCCTGGCCAGCCAGAGCTGTAGGACGTAGTTCCTTAAGGAACAGGACTGTCAGGAACAGGCGTATTAGAATGAAGCAAACTGAGATGTGACTATGTAATTTAAGGAAAATTAAACTCAGCTCGTACCTGCAAGCAGATGAAGGATAAAAACAAAACAAAACAAAGCTTTTAATGACCCTCCACAGGGATGCAAACAGCACTCCAAATAAACTGCAGCAGGCAAAGTGCTGCCATTAATCAATAGTGCACTTAGGTGAGAATAAGCAGCCGGCATAATAATGTCAAGAGATACTGCATTTAGTGTTTGCCTCAACACTAGGAAGGCAGACCTCTTATTTCCGTTAATGCAAGTGAAGTCGGTGAAATCAACACTCGGATGGCGCACGTGCAGCGAGAGGTCAGCCGCCCCTGAAGTGTCTGAAGTGATATTTGAGCACAGGAGGCACATCATGCAAACTGCATCTGCTGCAGCCTACCAACAGACCCTGTGTTTAAATAATTTTGAATCCGATGCAAATAATACTCCCCAAAGTCAAAGGCTGACAGGTGAGGCTGTGATGTGTCACACCTGGATACAATTAATGGCTCCGACGTCTCTGCCGGTCCTTCGCACCGGTCCTGATTTCTAACCAGGTGGCAAAACGCTTTGATACAGGAGCTTTCTCCTGATTAGCCGGATGATGCAGGAGGAGGAAAAATCCTGACACCAGCGAAAAAACACCCCTCTCCGCACAAACACACAGTAGACTGCTCTTCTGTTCATCAGAGGATTTTCCACATATTTTACAACCTCGCCTTTTTTATATAGTCTCCAAAAAGAAGGGTTAGAACTAGAATGCAATAAAAAAGAATACAATAAAATAGAATTTAATAAATATACTTCAGTATATAACAGCTGCTTGAGGGTTGAGGATCAGACAATGTGTTGCTATAATTGACAAAGCATAAAATTGTGACACATTTATGTAATCAATCTTTTTTTTTTTGTTCATTAAAGAAAACAGTGTTTTCTTTGAGGTGACCCCATATAAATGAGTTGTGTCAAAGCTGTCTAACTTTCTGACATCGGCTTACAACACTTACTGCTCTTGTCCTGAACTCGGCTCTCCGAGCTGGGATTTAAGGATCTCCAGGGGCACATTTATTGAGTTTCACAGCCTCCCCAGAACCAATCCATCCCCCAGCCAATATCCCAACTTCAAACCAAAATTAACTTGGAACTGGTTATTATTTCAAACAAATCCAAATCAAATGACCTTAAAGGTTTTTTTTTTTTACTTGGTTGAGTTCAAAAGGACACATTTTGCCTCCCTTTCTTGTCTGAAAGCCGTGAGTGAAACCTACTTACAGGGTAACGGTTCTGTTGGGCAGAAAGCTGGGCTGCAGGGTGTCCATCAAGTCCACATCATCACACGCCACCTTGATCCTGACGTGCTGCCTGCTCAGCTCTTTATTGGACCTCTCCGCCGAGCAGTGACAGCTGTCAACAATCAGATCCGGGCAGTTTCGGTTGCTCACGCAGGACTCCCACAGTCGCGCAATTACGCACAGAAAAATCAGCACTCTCATGGTGGATCGAGCTTGTTGTGTGATTCAAACAGCGTCCCTGCAAGTCACATCCTTCACGTTTCACGTCGTTTTATGACACGATCGAGTCCACGCCACAAAGGTCCTGTGGATCACCTGCTGCGCTGTCAAACATGTGTCAACCGGAACAACTGCGAGTTCACCTAAAGAAAGTAAAAACGGTTTTGCTTTGTTCGAATTTGCTGGTAAAATGGTTTCTCTTCTTTAGAATTCTTCCACCAGTGCGCAGATAAACTTTGCCACTTCTCTGCGCAGACCGAACACGTGGTTGCGGTTCCAAAAATGTAGTAATCCACAGAAAAGCCGTCTCCTTCCGGAGCGAAGGCACGCAGCGCGGTCCTCCTCTGTCATTCTGCGCTCCTCGTGTCCTCGGACTTGTTGTGCTGGGTCCAGAAAGTCCCTCCCCGCCGGGTCCCGACAGGATTCGGCGTGGGCTGAACTTTTCCCACCCTGAACTTAGACACGAGTCAATCGCTCGTTTGGAAACGTTTAATAAGAGAAAACCACCGCAGAGCATAACAGATTCGGACAGATCCAGACCGAGTAACAGCTGCAGTCGGATTAGACTGATTTTTTTTTCACCTCCGTGGTCTCCCTGGAAGTCCCCACTTGTGGATGTGCAGCAGCAGCAGTAGCGCGCACTGCGTGTGCGTCAGGCATGGTTTCACAAACATAAACATTTACTCTGCGCGCTGAAAGTCTGGAGCTGTTTGACTCTTCATTTACTCAGGGACAGCTGCTGTTTGGATTCGTTTTCCGAGCTCTGTACACAAACTGAAAATGATCTAAGTCAGTGAACAGCCCAGCTCTTGGAGTCTTCCATGACAGCTAGAGAAAAAAAAAAAATAGGATATCAGTAGTGGAATTTGGGACCAGGGCAGAGTAAGGACACTCAGAAGGCCACCGCAGTTTGTTACTGTATCCCTGATAACAAACCTCAAAATGCAGTTTCTTTATTCTAGTAAAATAGAAATCCGAGTACAATGGCTACTATTTCTGTAAGGGCGCTTGTTATGGTTGGTTTAGGTCATCAGGTTATATGACAAATGCATCCAAGGCGTCTTTAGGGCTGTGATGCTCATTGGTGTGGTCACGGGGTGCTGCAGGATGAACCGCTGCGTCTTCTTTTGTTATACAGTAAAGTATCTGGACTCCCTTCTGCTTCCAAACCTGGTCTTTGTTTAAACAATGGTGATAAATAAAGAACTGGGGTTGGAGTGTGTCCGCGTTGGACTGGCGGGAATGATTAATGAGCCGTTCATCGTCACACGAGCTCTTAGTATTTCCAAAACAAGGAAGAAAAGTAGAAAAATAAAGCTCTGTCATCTTACACGTGGAACTCTGTTCATCTGTCTGAGAAAGTGACAGCGCCTTGAAAGCGATGCAGCAGTCTGCTAACGTTAGCGTTTACGTGCTCTGTTCTGCATCGATCAAGCCGCTGGGTCTGAACCAAAACTGCAGCGAGTGCGTCTTGAAGGTAGCTATATTTACTCTGATCAGAGCAGAGGCTCCGGTGAGCTCACGCACCTTCTCTGAAGATGGATCACGTGGAAGTCCTGCCCTGAGGAGACAGAAGCTGAGACAGCTGTCCAGTTGGGTTGCTTGAGGTGCTTTCTCTGTGTTGTGTGTTGCCCAATTCCTCCCTCATTATCCACACCGTCTCTGACTTGGGGCTCAAAACCACAAAGAAGAATTTGAAGCTCCTTCCACTGACCCTTCGGGCAACCGGTCTTCTCCTTTCCTCTGTCTGTAGGGCAAACATGGATGTCCTCCTGACAGCAGCAGGACAGGATAAGACACCTCCCTCACCAGCCTCGTTTGTCCTCAGACATAAAGGAAAACGTATGGCCTTCAAATTGCGTCCCATGAAAGCTTCTCACAGGGTCACTCGGGCCTGTTTGCACAGATGCATGAGTACCTCGTGCCTGTAAAGTGCAGAGGAGGATCTTCCCACTGGCTGACCTCTGGAAGGCCAACAGGAGAGTCACTGGGGTGGCTGGGATTACCATTCAACATGATCCATCTTTTCTCTTGGACGAGAGCCTTTTTCACAGGGCTGCTTTCTTGATCTTAATGGAAAACAGAACTGCTCTCATGAGTCCGAGCTTTTTTTTCCCCAGATAATGGCGACATTTTCTGTCAGGAATTTGATTTTGTTTGGTGCCAACAAATTCATGCGTCGTTATCTTCTGACGGTCATGGTCCGTAAGTTTTGATGGTACCTTGCTGGGATGGTTTTAAAGTGTTGTTGCAACGAACCCACAGTAGGTCAGAAGACACAGTCTTCTTGTCTGTCTCCTGTTTATCTTCTCCTTTATCTGAGAGCACCAACTAGCCAAACGTGAACTTTTAAACCCTGCTCTTATTCACACCCCTTTTCTGGCTGCGAACAGTGTTTCAAGAATTGGAAGCGTGAAGCAACAAGACTATGTCATTTTTGAAAAGCGGTAATGGAAATCCAAAGGTGACAGAACATGATGTCATACAAAGGTGCACAACAACAGCTTAATTCACTTCAGTTTTTCAGCACATGTGGCAATTGCACGCGGTACATGCTAGGCCATTTGGAATCTGATCTGCTTTGTTCTAGCAGATCAAAATCTATTGATTGTTTTTGTGTGCATGCTGTATGTAAAAAGTTTGGGAGTGTTGGATGGGACCCAAACGCAGAACACAACAGGGCTGGGTGGAAACGGTTTATTACGCACAGAACTGAAAGCGCTCCAACGGGAGGAAAAAACAAACCCAAACTCACAACTAAAGATGCTCCAAAAGGGAGGATAATAATCCAAGGCGACCCGAGATAACGAACACCGGGGGCAGGTCCAAACACCAAATGAGCACACACACGCAAACTGTCCAGAAAAGTCCCAAAGAAGACACACTTGACAGGAGCAACCACTCTGCATTGAAGCCCAACGAACTCACACCGGTGACCAGGTGACAGTCCCTTAAATAGCGTGGTTAATGACCGATTGGGAACCTGGTGTCCCCAGCTGAGCCATGGCCTGTGGCTTGCGTCCTCTGGAGGAGGGCTCAGGAGTTGCATGTGCTCCCACCCGAACAGGGCAGGAGCGGCCATGTCAAATCCTGACAGAGAGTCGGCCATTGGTTCATTTGTGAAGACATCAGTGGCACATGAATGATGACTAGATTGCTGCTTTAATATTAATTCCCTCAGTTATCCATGTTTGTCTTTACAAGAAGGAAAGTGACTCAACATGCCACACTATTCACACTAAGATCTCTAAAACTCCTGCAAAACAATCATCACTGGTAACAAAAACCTCTATTGCCCGTTGATGCATTACGAACATGGCCCTAGGAGCCAGCTTCTGCAAGCATTAGTTTCTCATGGTGCAGGTCAGAGGGAATACTGCATCTTGTTTTGGGCCATGGAGCGCTACTCATGCTAGCCCAGCATTTTCTGAAAATGCTGGCCTCATTTTCAAAAAAAAAAAAATCTAGACCTATTGGAAGAAAATATACAACCAATATAATTTTTTTGTTTTGTTTTGTTTTGTTTTTTTCAAATCGGAAAAAAAATCAGACAATAACATAAAATTGGGAACAGTGTAATACAATTTTTGAAAAAATTGATTGAAAATCTCTTCCTTGAAGTTATATATTGCATTTTTCCCCCCTTTATGGTTTATAAAAAACTTTTATTGGTTTAAATAAATGAATCTGCAGGGACTTTGACCTTTGATCTTCCAAAAATCAGGAGCCAAGAGGTTTTGGTCATAAAGCATCACGATATTATGTAACTTCAGATTCCTAGTGCCTAAAAATACTGCAGGTGTTGTCGATAAAAATAAATAATTTTTGCAGTGCTGTAAAGCGGTTTATTATTATTAATTTTATTGTTATTATTTTGCTATAATATGGTTTATTTAGGTTGGACTTTGGAAAAAGAGTGCTTATGTGCAGTCATACAGTATTATCTCACTAGCGGACCTCAAGCACACAGGGGCTGTCTGCAGAGCGTGTTCTTGCGTTTTCTCTCTTATGTTAGTGTTTCCGGTCCTTGATTATTACTTGGCGACAGAGACGATCGGCCATGGCTGGCAGCAAACACAGTCATCGCTAAATATTTACCTGCTGCGCTCGGGGAAGCCTCGTCACAAGCAAGGTGACGGCCTCAACTCCTCTCTGTGACTTTGGTGATAAATGCTTCTGTTTTTTCTCAGCAGCTTCTTATAGCAAAAAAAGAGGTATATTCTCTTAAATATTGGTGAAATTATGAGATGTAATTTGAAAACTTAATGTATATATACAGAATGGCTGCCCGTGTGTGTGTGTTTTGTTGGGTTTTGTTTGGTTTTTAATTATTCCTTGTGAAACCTGGCTCCAAATAATGAGATGAATGTTCTCATGCACTGATGTAAGCCTAACTTGAGGGTTATTTAGTAAATAATGACACTTCCTGGCAAGGAATGTATGCATAAGTAGGCAGGAGGGGCGCCTGTTGTGTCATTTGAGGTGTCTTCTAGCTTTCTAATTGAATGCCTCTTCTTCTTCCCCTTGAACCAGGGTGCTGACAGTGGTAGATCATTAGTTCAGGAAGAGGACATCAGCCACGATGAGAAGAGCATGACCTTGTGAATTAATTTATGGGAACATGTCACTATTTATTAGTTTCACACAGGCCTCGTGCATAGAGCTACAGACATAATATAATGTATCAATTATTTTAATGTCAACATTACAGTTGTTAAGACGGGTTTAGCTCCAGTGTGAGTTTTTTTTTAACATTTGAATATAAATCAGTGGTGCAATGCATACAATTAAAATATATCAGAAGATTTTAAAAAAAGTCCTCCTGGATGTTTGAGTGATGTTCCAGCTTCTGTCCTTCCTATTCAAAGTTTTAACCAGCACGTCAGCATCAAGACAATCCAAAGAGCTGCAAAGCTCAGATTAAACTAAACGTCCAAATAAATTTAGTTACCTGTTTGCATCCCGAGGCACGTTCACTTTTATTGTTCTTGCTCATTTGCTTTTGTGCTTTCAAGTTGCACATTTTTCATGTTGCACACTCTCCTCTCTTAGTCTCATACATTTAGCTTAGTTTTAGCATTTTATTGTCTTGCTGTAAATTGTACACTATTTTGCTGCAAATATTGTCATTATGTTGATAATGATGATAGAACAGAGGTGGGCAAGTATTTTGCCTGATGAACGGGCTGGCCAGGTGATGCGGGAAACTGACATCCCCCTAAATGAGGATCGGAGGTTGAATAAAAATCATGATCGATGGACTATCGACTGAGAAAATAGTTCAAAGAGCCTGTAAACTGGTCCCACTAGAGACGGATGATGAAGCTCCCAATGATATTGGGCCCCACTTTCTTGAGAGAACATGTTAGCATGATAGGTGAAAGAGGGGGTTTGAATCTTTTTCTAACTGTTCTAGCTGACAACCCTCTTCATTTGTCTTTTGGTGAAATGATTGTGAAGGCTTTGTGAGCCGGATTAAACAGTTTATCAGGCCACATGTGCCCCCCAGGCCTTAGTTTGCCCACCTCTGGTCCAGAAGGTTCACGACCTGGCGGTCTGGTCTGGGAATCAAACATGAGCTTTAATAAGTGCCCACATGCAATGCTGCTTTTCCAAATATTACCATGTGCTTGTGAAGCTTTGATGAAATTCAAGTGGACACTGGGCACCTGTGACATGTATTGTTGTGACACGCTGAGTAGCAACATGAGCCCGTGGCTCCTACCCAGCCTGAAGCTTGGAGAATTTAGACAACAGAAGTCAAGACAAATCAAGTCACATCTATTTATAAACGCTGTTTTTACTTAAATAAGTGGAAAGAGCGTGTGTAACGTGTGAGGACCTCATCTCTGCGAGCAGTTAGCATCTGATCCACAGCCGTCGTAGTGAGAAATGCAGTGATCATGTCAAATTCAGGTGCCAAGAGTAGTTGGGAAACCAGAGCTACTTTTAAACCTAATGATGGAGGACGCTGCTGCGTGAGGTGGCACGTTAACCTTCCGACAGCGGCAGGGTGGAGCCACTGACCACCAACCACCAGGACACAGCCAGCGCAAAGGCCGCACCGAAGGTCTGCGATGTGCATGATGGTCTAAACAGAGATGACTAAAATGAATCCGGTTATGAGAGCGTAGGATAAATGTTGGCTCCGGCAGCTTATGTTACTCTCCCTCGCCTGAGAACAGAGCAGCAGCGGCAGCAGCATCCACCCAAAAGGCCATTTCCATCTCATTTACAAAGCCATGGCTTCCAGAGCTGGAAGGTCATTTGTGTACAGTACGAAAACTAAACTCTGCATATTCATCTGCACATTTAAGAGACGCTGCATCACATGCTGAGATACATTTTTATTTTTTTAGCTTTGCAAAATGTAGCAAATAAAGTGGCCTATGTTGTACTTTTTAGATATAGAATATAAACATTTGTTCCACAGTCATATTTTCTTATTAAACATGGTAAAAAACACACAAACATTAATAAATAAAAGTAGCACATCAACACGAGAAAACAAAGCCAAATCCGTCGGTATCAAACAGGCATCTAAATACAGTATATTTAACTATTTTAGTCCTCCCTGTCTTTCTTTTACCAAAACACAGTCTGATCTTTTTTTTTCTTGTTTGTCTTTTCTTAAAAAAAAGTGAAAGTGGATAATTGTGCATAACTAACCAAAAAATGATGTCATCTCAATAAGCACATTTTGTATGCTTCATTTCCATTCTGCAGTTGTTCCATAAACTTGCATATTCAGTTGAAATACCATTAAGTTTGTCCTGACGGGTTTTCTGCTCTTTGCCTTGGCATCGATATAATTTAGATGTGATTTCCACCTGAATTTACTAATAAGTAGTACTCCTAGAAACTTGATTTCTGTTCTTTTTTTGCTGCTTGAATTTTAAGATCGATCCCCAAAAATGTGAATTTTGTTTTTTCTTTAAGTGGGTTTCTTTTTTTAAATTTATTTACTGTCAAACTGGGTCTTCAGTTTCTCCCACAGTTTCTTTAATTCTTTAAATGGATTTTGTAGTACTACAGTTTTATATAGTGGAATTCAATACATTTGATATCATATGATGAGTGTTTTTAATACCTACAAAACACATTTTAGATTTCTTCATCTGTTTCTGCAGGTGTGCTTCATGAAACGGTCCTGATCCCTCCTGAAGAAAGCCATTTTCCTGATTTGGCCTGAGCCCAGCAGCAATAGGAGCAATCCCAGTCATCAGGCACTGGTTACCAACCACTGTCTCAGGACTGTATTTAGCTGATCACAGAGATCCTCTCACAAGTTTTCAATCTTAAGAACTTTTTGGTTGTATGATCACCCAGCAAAGAAGAGACTGCAGGGGCATCGTAGACCCCATAGCACCGTCATTAGGTGGCAAAAGGTCATATTCATATGCATCTTTATAGAGTTATTAGTGTACATTTATCAAACAAACATCGGTATAGAAAACCTCATTGATGAACCTCTGTCTGATTACTTCCTGGTGATTTGCTCTGGCTGTTTTTGTTCTTTGTCTGGTTACTTCTAGGTGATTTGCTCTGGCTGTTTTTGTTCTTTGACTCAAAGTGTCAGCAGTGAAAGACGAGGATGTGCCGTCCCCGCCCAGGTTTGTGGTGCAGCAGTGAACCTGGCCTTATAAGTATTCCGGACCCCATCCATAATCCCGGTCTACGTGAGCGGGGACCCAATGAGAAGATGAAGCATCCCGGCAAGGTTGCCTCCCCGAGCAGCAAAGGTGGGAGGGGCACTGCAGAGGAAGCTTTGCTCAGTGCCTTGTTTACTTAAGCTTATTTCTGTCTTCTTTATGTGAAAGTTTTTATTCAAGAGATAACGAGATGATCAAATTTACACAATTTTTAGCATTTTAACGTGATAAAGATGGCCACTGGGTGGTGTATTTGCTTAACGCAACAAAAAGCTTTTACGCCTGCAAACAAACAGAACTAGCAGATTTCTACGAGGGTTTTTCTGCTGTTTCTCAGACATCTACCCACAGGCTGACCAGAAGATATTATCGTAGCACTGTAGAGAACCATTTTCCATCATGTCCTGATGTCTGAGTTGTTTCTGACTGCCTGTGATTCCATTTCTGAAGCGCCGGTAAAGCGCGCAATGGCTGACACAAATGTACACGCTCTCATGCATCAACTGACAGACATGAGGATTTAACAGTACTGAGAGGTCTGTGGGGAAAAGGGGGAAAACAGAAGCTTGTGCTCAAAGAGCAAAGATTTGTGCACTGGTTCAGTGTTAAAAATTAAACATTAAAGAAAAATAAAGAACGGTAGCAGTAAAGAAACAACATTATTTGGAAAGATCACCAAATATACTGAGCACACATCAACTGAATTCTATTTTGAACAAAGACATATTGTTCTATAGATTATAGCCTAAAACAGGGAGCTCTTGCATGTGAACTCTGACCTCTGATAGCTCGTGCAGGGGTAACAGACAGGGCTCCCAGAGGCTGCCCCATCATGCCCATTTCTGTAGTATAATTGCTACTTGTTCTACTGGTGAGATAGGTCATCAGAGCTGAAGCTCTCCCATGGCAGATATTTCACGCTTGTCCGTGGATCCTCCGGCCCCTGGCCCCCCCACCATTAAAAAGACACGCTTTGGCTCATTCTAGAGACATCTCCATTGCTAGTTGTGAGAGAGGCTTACTGTCGTATAATTTGTGGTGAGTTTATTGAGGTTTGAGTTCATCCTCCTACAGTAAGAGTTTCTGTTTTTAACCATCTGTAATTCACCACAAATCCACTCATCCTCAGCATGGCCTTCACATCTTACAAGGAGACGGGTAGGAGGAAATCAAAAAAGGGCATGTTCTTGCCCACAGTGACCTTCAGCTAAACCCTTCACCGACAGACAAACAGCCAGTAGAGGGAAGCTCGGCTTTTATTTACTGTTTTTGTCACACATTCAGTGATATTTTCTGCACCGGTTGTGCTTCTATCTGCTAATCCTCAACTGCTCAGTAGCATTTTCACACCTTTTCTGAGCCTCCCAGCCAGCTGTAAAAACCCAACGCTGCTCTCAAAGCACTCTCTAATTGGTCTAAACCGCTGATTTGGCCCGTGTGCTCTGACTCTGCCACAGAATGTTCCAGCGCTCTGCCGCAGCAAAGACTGGGAGGATGCAGGGCACAAGGACGCAGGGTGGGGATGGAGTAATAAAGAAAATAAAACAGACCTTTCAAAATATACTAAAACTACATGAACAGGTTTTGACATTAACCTGGTTTGACTTTCGAGTTTGAACAAAGCATGACGCATCCATAACCCTAATCTAATTGTGACGTCACCATTACTTGCAAAATTTGTGCAAAATTATCAAAACCTAAATGCTAGATTTCCTTTGATCTATTTAAATTTCTCACTAATGCTTTAAGAAAAAGCATTTGAGAAAATGCTTTTAATGGTGGCTTTCTTTTTTGGACTTTTTTTTTTCTTTTTTTAAGTCTGGCAGTTATATGTAACCGAAAGCAGAACTTTGTGGGAAACTGGACTGAAAATAGCCACATACATGTACATTTAAAAAACAAAAGAGCATCAAAAAGTTTTTACAATTTTTCAAAAGAATTTTAGGAACATATATATTATATAAGTTCATTAAACTTTAAGTAAAATATTTTAAGTCTTTTTTTACTCAAAGTTGTGATGATTGTGTTTTACACATAATGAAAATCCAAAATTCAGCATCTCAGAAAATTAAAATGTTGTTCAAAGGTACCTTATTTTAAAGTTGCGGCGTCAAAGTGTAATCAGCCAGGTAACTCTTAATGCCTGCAAAGGGTTCCTGAGCCTTTAAAAGGTCTTAGTCGGGGTCAGTAGGCCACACGTCCACTGATAAAGGCTGTGAACCAAGACCAGAATCAGTGCATCACGAGCTTCCTGGTCATCGGTTACAAATGTCACATTCCTGGTGTCAAGCCACTCCTGAAGCGGAGACCAGCCCACAAGCATCTCACCTGGGCTGCAGAGATAAAGAAACTGGATTGTTGCTCAGTCCAAAGTCCTCTTTTCAGATGAAAGTAAAATTTGCATTTCATTTGGAAATCAAGGCCCCAGAGTCCGCAGGAAGAGCGGAGAGGCCTCCACTTTGTTGCTAACTGGGTTGAAGGTAATCCGTCAGCGATTCTGTGCTTGGCTTTTAATACTCCAAAAAGCCATTTTTTATGTATTCTGTTCCATTTTCAGCATTCATAAAAGATGAAAAGGAACTGTTAGAAGACTTGATTTTATTTAAGATGTGTGTTGTATATTCTATCTTTGAACTGTGTTTACCCACCATAGAGAAGTAGAAAGTAACTTTAATTTGGATTTTAATTTATACTCAGTGATAAATTTAACTGTCATGTACACAAATTAATTTAAAAATATCACGGGCCAGACAACAAATTGCCTACTATACTTTACAGTGTCTTAATACTTGTTTCAATTCGGGAAAACATTTAGACAAACTTTCCTGTGAAATTATTGTTCAGGGTTGTGATTCATGGTAAATTAAAAAAAGGAATGTCTGGAAACATTCTTATTTATCCAGGTCATAGTTATCCGAGGTTAGATCTCTGTGTGCAACCTAGACTTGTTAGACCTTGGAAAAGAAGAATTTCAAAAAATGCCTTCAATAATAGCAAAATCCTGTTACAGTGGGAAAAATGTCCAGTTATCCTCGCCATTCAAAGAAGCAGCGCAACGTGTATAAATATTTTTTAACAAGTTGTAAAGTGCTTCTTCAATACTGGAAAAACTAGTGCAGTTTCAGAGGTTTTTAACACCGTTCCTCTGCCTAATCAGCCATTCAGTGTTGCGTGGGTTGATCTGGGGGAAC
>CAAE01015016.1:346683-364842 GCA_000180735.1 Tetraodon nigroviridis
CTGACCCTGGTCCACACACCCTAAAGGTTTCTCATGTTCACACGTACAGTACTCTCCAGGGAGGTCTTGGGTGTAATTTGAAGCTCGGTGGTAGGGCCTTAAACCTTCCCCCCTGGGGCCAGCTAACCTCTGCTCAGCTATTCTCTGCTCTGGTTGGCCCCGATGTGTATTTTTCACTCCCTTACTCCGCTCTGATTTCCTGGGTTTACTGAGTCATGATTGCACACCAGCACCCAGTGAGTGACACGTCAGTTAGCTGTCAGGCATTCGGGAGGTTCCAGCTGCATCAACAGTGCAAAAAGAAGCTTAAAAACAGCCCTTTTCCACACCAACATACAGTATCTCAGTGGGTTTCCTGCAGAGAAAACACAGATAAAAACCAGATATCTTTTTTAGCTAATATGGAAACAGAATCCACGACTAACTGGAGGTCATGAATGGTCTTAGAAGCAAATGAAAGACCCAGACAGAAGAAACTCCATTTTCTTGTGGCCTTTATCCTCAGTGGAGCCCAGACATCTCTGTGACATGCCGTATGAGTTAAAAATATTAGCCCGTTTTCCTGTTCTCTATTTTCCTCCCCATTCCATTCCCTCACTTGCATTCCCTCTAGTTCACGACACTGGAAGAGGGCCAAGCAAAATGTTGACCCCGTTTCCCTGGCGTCACTTGTTGAAACTGGCTGCAGCTGGCCATGAAGCACTGTTCTGACTGGCTGCAAGTATCCGTCAGGTATAAAGCCTCCAGGCCTGCAAATGATGGATGATATGTGAACATTATGCTAATTATGCTATTTGTTTTGTTTAACTGTATTCAATGCTGATTATTTTAAAATATTGGTTGTGATATCACAAGCACGCGACATATTACCTTATTACAAGTCAAGTTTATTTTAATTGATTGAGAACAAAACCTTAAAAATCTGAATAATTACATCATCGTGGATGACTTGCATTAATCACAGCCCACTGAGATACAGATACAATATACAAGTCGTTTGCACAGGCGAATTGAACCAGTGAAAAGGAAGGTGATGGATTAAAAATGGATTGTCTCTTTCTGCAATGCAGCACATTGTTTCAGCCGGTCTCTGTCACTCAAATGTGACTCTTTCCTAAACACACGGGAGTCAGTGGATAAGGCGTTTGCATGCCCCAAATATTCTGGAATTTGGTTTTAATAGAAGGTATTCTGGAAGAAAAGAAAAATCAGACTAGTAGATTTAATAAATGGCTCTTAGCTGCTACTACGCATTCTGGAAAACTGCAGTCACTGTAAATGAACAGGACCAAAAAATTGAATTTTTTTTTCAAATAAATGTAAAATTTTGCCTCTTTTCTCCAACAAGGGTTTATATAGATCTATATAGAGATATATCTACAGCTGATATGAAATGAGTGTGGCATAAATGTGTCCTGACAAGCCTCAACAGGCAACAGATTTACAGTAAAATCACACTCTGTTTTGCTGCAACGAGAGTAAAGTCTGTGAAATGACATCAGAATCAGTGAAAGCTCTTCACAGTAAAGACATCAGCACAGAGCTTTATCGCTTCACTTTACATCCCTGCAGCCTAAACAACAGCCCGTACGCCGTGACATCACATCCTGACATTGTGTTGGGTGCCGGGTGCTTATTTGACTATTATGTCTGAGAACAGGTTGAAATCCAGCCGTGCTTATTTTGTGTTTCAATTTCTGAAGATATCAGTTGGCATATTGATCCCCGGTAAATCCCAAACAAGCTTGTCTACCGAGCAGATTTCAAAAACACTGCAACATATCAGGAAACATAACTAATCTGAAGCAACATTTTGGCAAATGTTGACATAAAACAGTATTTCATGCACTGTTGTCACATTTAGCAATGAGAAAAAAGTCAAAAATGCTTTTTTTTTGTGCCCAAGTGCCATACATTTCCTGTTATTCTGCATGTTTACTGAGCTGACGCTAAATTCGTTTTGACCTTTCTGCCCTCTGAACATCTTTCATGATGAATTTTTATTGCTCTGCCTTTAACAGACATTTTAAGTCAACTGTCAGTTCTGAGCGAGGCTGCTGACAGCTTTTCAACTCATTGGCTGCTGAGGTATTTTATTACCCATCCTACTGTTGTGTCTCTCGAGGCCACGGTTCTGACTGTGTCAGTTAGGGATATCGTACCCAGGGGGT
This sequence comes from Tetraodon nigroviridis, assembly GCA_000180735.1. NCBI lineage: Eukaryota > Metazoa > Chordata > Actinopteri > Tetraodontiformes > Tetraodontidae > Tetraodon > Tetraodon nigroviridis. The sequence goes on from CAAE01015016.1 coordinate 348,855, forward strand.
GATGCAAACAAAGATGGTGGAGGATTCATAGTGGCTTGTGACAAAAATGGAAATTAAGATTTGTTACAGTGAAACAATGCAATGAAGACATTTTATCTGGGCAGCATCTGTAACCACATAAATGCACAGGATATACTACTAACTGTGTTGACCAGTTTAAAAAAAAACAACACCAAATACAACATCATCAAAGTACAGAGATGCGTTCTGGCTCTCCTGTGACTATTCTGGATCCACAGTGGAAGTTGAGAATGACTACTCTAGGAAACAATTTCACAAATACATTAATTAAAATGCTAGATTAACTAGATTTGACACTTCAACAAAGGAAACAAAAACAACTTTGATGAACAAATTTAGAAAGCAAGCAAAAAACTCACAGAACCGCAGGCAGAAAACAACAGCGAGCACAAGGAGGGAACCCTAAGTTAAACATGGGCCAGATTAGATTCGATTCAGGTGTGCACCAATTAGTCTGAGAAATAAGAAATAAGAGTAGTGGGGACACAGGAAACAGAGCTAAACCAAACAAACAAAAAAAAAGCATCCACCTGGAATCATTACAAAATGGCTGGAATTGCACATTAACTGTTCATTTGCTGTAAACCTAAATTGTAAACTGTTGCTGGGGAACAACCCTCCAGCTGGGTTGTAAGTCAGATGCTTCAGACCAGAAGTAGTGAATATTGTTATTCCATAACCCCAAGTCACTATCTAGAAAAAACACCGCAGTAAAGACATAAGGATATGGTCATCGAGCAATTTTTAGTCTTTTAACGTCCGCGTGGGAGGGGTGACAGGTTCAGAGGTCTGAGAATGACATTGTCCTATTAGCTTAATCAATCTCTGGCCTCCGGTTTTCACTGGGACAGCCAAGCGTGATGGTCCTCGGTGTGGAAAGGGGTGATCCGCCCCTTCAAAGGACAAACTGAACTCTAACAGGACTGGTCCGTTTGTATTGAAGAAAGAGCTAAACCAGATGAGGTTTGGGGATCTGGTCAGGATGGAGGAGCCCTGGGACACAGTGGAGAGGTCGTGTCTCTCGGTTGGCCTGGAAACATGTTGGAATCCCACCTGCAGCTACTTGGTGCAAGCGGCTGGGGATTTTGTAATATTCAGATGTCATTAGTTTTGTCATTATCATTAGTTTGTGATTGCAGCCTTTTACAAGCTAAAATCAAACATGTTTTAAACATTTAAAATAGTTTAACTTTTTACAGTAGCTTTTCTACATAAAAGATGTATGAGAGAACACACACACACACACACACACACACTAAATATACTCACAAAATAAACAATAAATACAACACACTGCTACTTTTTCTGAGATTGTCTTCCGTATGTGGGAGGTGCTGGACATGTTGTCCACGGTGGCCCACAGACGGGTCAGCATGTTCTGCTCCTCCAGGGAGAGCACCTGGGAGGAGATGGCTCCCTCCACAGCAGACTGACAGAACAGCATCTGCTTGCATACGTGGAACCGCCTCAGGCTCTTTTTGTGCACAACCACTGTGACGTGGACCGCCCCAGCTCGTTGACCTGACCTAAACCTTGTAGTTCTGGACAGTTTCCCCATGAACCGAGAGCTCAAACTTCCCAGTAATAGCTGCGCTGAATACTGCTCAAAGTTACTGAAAATCTCAAGGTTTTTTTGTCTCTCTCTTTATTCCCACAGTTGATAGAAAGAATGACTCTTTTTCATGTCTCCTTAGTTCATCCTCTCATTACACCGAGAACGAACACTTAGTTTGGCCACAATGGAGACTAATTTGAAAAAGTTAACTCAGATAAAAGCTAATAAGGTTTCAGAAGTGTGTTACTAATACCTATTCTCAAAGTCTATTCTTCTTGCTCACTTGAACTGATGACTTCTTGATCCCAAAGAGGAATAACTAAAGTTTCTCAGCTGCCATGCTTACATATTTACATTTTTATTGCAATAAAGCTTCTAAGATGAAAATTAAAATATTAAAAATAGAAAAATGTTTATCTATAAAAATCCTGCAGGACTGAAGGAGGAGTCTAAGTCCTGTCTCCCCAGCTCAGATCAGTGCCACGCGAGTTGAGTCCTGTAACTCTGAAGCACACAAACATCTAAGCCCCGCCCCTTAAAAACCACGCTAGTGGTTAATTAGTTGGAGCTCTAAATGTGACAGCCAGCCGGTCACGCAGCTAGTTGCCCCCTGCCCACCAGAACGTGGCCCCTACCTGCTGGTTCGTGTCTCTGCAGCGATCTGTGTGCCGGTTCTGATCCAAATCCCAAACCACTGCTGTCGTTGTTGCTCCCGCTGAGCTGCTGCCACTGGTTCCATTAAGGGCTGTGGCACAAAATCCCATTTTCTCTATTTTCTTCACACGAAACAGCCTGCCAGTGAAATGTCATCAGTGGGAGTTTCTGCTTTTTCTCTGCTACACCTTGTGACAACATTACAGCCTATAGGGCCACCGAGGAAACATATAAGAACACTCACGATCCATTTTTGAGATGATTGTGATGCAAGTTTAACATTTCATATAAATGAGGAGCAGCAAGATGCGTCAGAGCTCTTCACGTGTGGGAACTTTGTATTTTTGGTTTGCCCCTGCCATCCCTGGATATATAGGAATAAAAATAGTTCTTTGGTATTACTTCTCTTTCATGCCTTTTTAATGATCTCTATCTTTATTTTTTGTCATTTACGTGTACGAGTTGACAGATCGACAGATGTGGTCAGGGGTCTTGTTTGTCTGTAGTTGTTAGGTTGCCACAGTTTCTGTTTAAAGGCTGTGCTTGAATGTAAACATTGATTTTGTTGCACTTTGTAACTCTTCAGGGTTCTCTGTGATGTGGAAGACTATATTTAGTGGCTGTCTTTTCTTTATTCCGTTTGATCTATCAGAGAAAAGATGTTTAAAATTCTAAAATTATTCATCTCATCTGAAAGCAATATTCAGTCATGGCTGCATGCTTTGGGCGGAAGAATAAGTGGGCACCTGGGTCTCCGCGTTACCTGAAATTCCTGTAATTAGTGTCAATTCAAGCGGTATTTATTGGTTTTTGAAAATGAACCATTAAAGCTTAATAAAAAAAGACAAGATTTTTAATGTTGCTTTGTGGATAATTTGGTTTTAATACCCGCCGTATTTCAGTTCATGGGACACAAGGGTTTGGGGGATGCTTACGGAGCACCTGGAGCTGCTTATGTGCTGTTATATCCCTCAGAGAAATCACCTGAAGGTTCTGGAAAGACTTAGAAGTATAACATTAACCACACATTTTGTGCTACTGCATTTATTTCCATGCCACGTGAACTCCGAAACTTTCCCCAAAGATGCTGACGCAGACTCTGACTTTGGAAAGAAAAAAGTTACTTTAGGTTCCCTAGGAAAATAAAGTCGTACAAGGGTGCTTTATGAAGTGCTTAACCATATAAACACCTGCTCCTGGCTTTTTATTGCAGTATCAGATCAACAGTAACCCTCAAGGATGTGTTAAAAATCCACAGATATATTTATGGTTTGTTGATGCTGATCTTTTAGCTCTTAGCAGTTCTACTATGTTGCTACTGTGAAAGCTGTGTTGTGGTTGTGTATGTGCTTGTGCCGCACATTTTACACACAATTTATGTTTTAATTTGCTGAACTAAAAGAAGTGTTCTTCCACCTAATCTTTTTAACAGCACCCATTGTCTCCTGGTGGATGATTGTAGCTAATAATGCTAATGACAAAAAAGCTAATACAGTGGGTAAGAAGGACAAAAACAAAGGTCATAATATTGGCAACTGCTTTTAAGTAATCGAGACTAAAATTCACATTGATGGAGCAAACAGCCAAAATAGTGTTGAAAATGTAAAAGAAAACCTTGAATACTGTCCCTTTGTTACATTATAGAAATATATATAGTATCCCTCCAAGTTTTGAATTGGCCTTTTTAATCATCAACATTTTAATCTAATGTTATCTGCTGCATCTCTTTTCCTTCACTCTTTTCAGGCGTACACATAACATAAAAAACTACCATGTGATAACACACAGTTTATCCAGTGGACACTAGAAATAGATGGTTTTTGGATCGTTTTCATCAGTTATGGTCATGGTTAATCTGTTGCCCCTGGTGACAGTTTTACTGTCACTGACATCCGCTTGACCCACTGATCAAACGCAACCTGTGTCTGCATGATAGTCCTCATAGTTGGCAATAGTGTCCTTTAAAGCAGAAATCAAAGTTATTTATAGAATGTGGTATTTTTATGTTGCGTTGAAATAAAACAGAAACTCAGACCTGATGCATGAATATCAGGAGTGTGATTCAGAAGTGTATAAGACATGCATATTTTATATGCATACACAATGACATGCTTGCAAATATGTGTGTGAGTGTGTATGTGTGTGTGTGTGTGTTCTTGTACTATTCTGCCACATACTCAAGACCAAAAATCCTCCTTTTACTGGCCAAGGACACCATTCTAACGTGAAGACATTTTGGCCCTGATAAACTTTAAGGGCTGTTTGAGGGTTAAGATTTGGTTTTATGGTTGTGCGTGTGTGTGTTATAGTTGATAGATGTCACATTGTGAGGAGAGTTTAAATTAAGCCGACTGGTCTTTAAGTGGCATTAGTGGCATTGTTAAAAGATGGTGCAAATAAACAGTTGGTCACACCAGAGTGGGGCAGTAGCTTTGCAGCGTGACCTCTCCTGGGAAATAAATGAGAGTAACTTTGTTTCAATGCAGTCAGAGCTCTCTGTGCTTTCAGAGGTGTGACTGCGAGTGGACCACCTGTCATTATTCATGGGCTGTTACAAAATATGGCCATTATTTCTTTTAGCCAGATTGTGTCTGAGGTGACTCATCCCAGCATTTGCTGGTGGCCCAGTTAGAGGTTTTCTGCTCTTCCTGCAGCCATTTATATACATCGAATGGCTAAATGAAATATTTCCCATCTAAACATTTTACCAAGTGATGGATGTCACAGCCATGCAGCCACCTCTGCAGAGCACGAGCAAAGAGAGAGAGAGAGAGAGAGAGAGCTGGGAAAGAAGAAGAAGATGGTTTGTTGAAGGAAGACACTGAAATATACATCAGCACATCTGAGCGGGCTGCTCTTGTGGGACCCCGGCAGCGTCTCCAGCGGCGCAGGAGCGGAAAAATGGAAAGTGTGATCTTTAGACGCAGGGAGACGAAACTCAAATAGGCGCTGAAGCAGGAACACGGCATCCTGGTGTAGTCGTGCATTAGGCTGACGGTTTCAAGTTGATGTTAATCAGGGGTCTAAAAGCCCCTTGACACATTCAACAAGTGGTGAATGAGCTGGAGGGAAACTTCACATTGCTGAACATTAGAGGATCAGAATTAGAAAATAGGAGAACCTGCTGAGAATGATCAACCGCATCTGAGCATGTGAGAGACTATTGGTTTTGTTAATTGGAAATCATTCATGAAAAAAATAAATTCTCCTCCTCTTGTGTATTTCACACCGAAACCACCTTCCTTCCAGGAGCTGCGGGTATGGAAATCAGGAATTCTGCTTTATCAGGCTTTCTGCTCTGCATCTGTCAACCACTGCATACGATATTTCTGCCCGTGCTGAAATGTGGCAGAGTCTGCTCGGTAGCTCAGACTTCCCGCTGTGATGCTGAAAATCCGGACTGCTTTCTGAGTCATCAATGGCTCTTAGTGAATCACTCAGGTCAGACATTAAAATCGGCCTTGCGTGCATTCATACCGGCGGAGATGGGTTTAAATCCTGCAGCAAACCTTCTAAACTCAGCCCTGAGAGGGATCCTGCTGCCAGAAATCCCAAGAAGACGCAGAAGTCACACACGCAGAATAAAAAGGCCCTGAAGGGACATTGTATGATAACTTAACCAATCAATTGATGGCAATGATTTGAAGTGCACGCTGAGTAAAACGGTGGAAAAGAGCTCAGCTTAAGACCCTGCAGGGGTCTGCTGCTGCCGACTCTCCTTGCTCTTCTCTATCTGCACTTGTGTCTTTGCTTAAATCTTGTGCTCTGCTTCAATAAAGGCTCCTCTCTTAGCTTCAGCCTGCCCTTTATCAGCACACTCGGTGGAACATGAATACATTTTATTAAATCATTTCTTTGAGGCTGGCCAGAGAAAATATTTTTGTGCAGTGTACAGTGGTGTTTGTGAGGGTTTTTTTTGTTGTTTTTTGTCACTTTCTTTACAATCCAGTGTGTTTAAAGGTTAGCTTTTTTATTTAGTTATTTTTTTTAAGCCAAGGATCTAATTTGTCCTCATTCCTACTCGCCTTTATTGTAGAACCTTTACTCTTTTGTTAAGGTATGAGTTTAGTTTTAAAGACCTGTGCTTACAGACCTTCACAAGACCTATAATTTCGACATTCTACATGGGCGGGTAAAAAAAGAAACCCAATGGTGGTTTTATAGTAGCCGTATGTAAAAGGTCTTGCTTGTAAATGTTTACGAACAGGTCGGGCACAGAGGGGTCTGACCCCGGCTGTTCCTGAGTCAGACTGAAGCGACGGCGCTCTCCTCTCCCAGTCATTCAGCCACACAAACTGTGTTTGCACAAGGCAGAGATTTATAGAGCAACAGGAAGAGCTTGTGTAACTTGAGATGACCGCAGCAGCAGTTAGCACAGTTAGGTTTGTGGTTTAGTTCAGGCTAATAGGTTGACTGGCACTTTTTTCACTCCCTAGGATGCCATTAAAGGTGTGTGCACTGCGCTCCACTGGCACAGGTGTGTTTTCTCCAGCAACCACTGGAATAGTGACACTGACTAAAAATAAGAACCAGCTAACAGAAGATGAAATTAAACACACTGGACAACTTTAGTTCTTGTACGCTTTAGTAAACTGGTCCATTTACACTGTCTGTGTTTTATTTTTCTAGGACTATTATTAATATTATTATAGAAAAAAAACCCAGACACCTTCAGCCATCTAGTTGTTAAAATATTTTGTCAGAAGCAGATATTAACAGCATGCTAACACGTTAACGTGGTTTATATGCAAGGGATTCTGTTGTGGTTAGATAAATATGTAGCCATAAAAGAAAGTCTTGTTGAAAAATAGTTCCTAGCATCTATTTATTATGTGATTGTAATTTTAAGGTTAATATGCTTAGTTTAAAGGTAAAATAATTCATTTGAATCAGTGCTAACTTTCCTCCAGCTGTTGTAAAGTGAGGAAAGGTGGTCTGTCATTCGTTCATTTCATTAGAGTTTCGGATGTGACTCAGGGGACGGGCTGACAAATGAGACAACTCTGTCATTATCACACAAAATGCTACATAAACACGCTCGGGTCCCGCTTTCAATTTCAGCCCAATTACATGCTACTAAGAGGCCATAGGAGGAAACTGATCTCGTGGCAGGCGTAGCTCACAGCACATGGGCCCCCAAGACATCCCAACCCTTCTTTATTCCAGGTGAAGAGACGTCCAATTTAATTTAAAAATAGGAAACAACTGCTCGATAATCGAATATTCGGATAATGTTTGACTTTCAAAGATATACTTATTTATGGTAGAAGGATTTTGAACAATTGGTTTTCCCCATTTCAAGGGTAATGCAGTGAAAAGTACTAGAAGAAAAAGTCAGGCTTATTTTTACAAGTGGATGGAAATGGCGGTGACTGTTTTCTGGATAACGCTTTGAGCTGGCTGCTGTTTCCTGATTGCGTTGCCTGATTACTCTGAAGCACCAGCACGAGCCAGGGCCAAGAAGACCAGATGAAATGTAAAAAAGAGAGAAGAATCAGAGGAAACTGTGAAAAGGGAGGAGCAGAAAAAAACGTCATCGTTCTTCACTCTTGAAAAAAAATCCCCATTATTAGAAAAACGGATCAAGTAAATTTCAGTAAATATTCAAATCGTGTAGTGCTGCCTACAGTGTACAACCCTCTGAAAAAGTAAATAAACAGGAAAAAAAGCTAACTTATAATCATTGCAAGTAACTGACTTTATTTAGACCTTGAAGCACTTGACAACATGACCTCCAACAGGCTACTCGTGTACTCTATGGCCTGTTCGATATTGGCCAGAGAACACCAGACTGGTCCTTCTGGTCTCCACACAGATGGGAGTAGCATCATGCTAAACACGTGACGGACGAGCGTCTTCGAGGAGTCTCTGCTGTGGAGAACATTCTGATTTCTGCAGCATCCTCCAGCGTGACTGGTACAGTGAGTCAGTGATGTTCTGAGGAGGCTTAGTCAGAGGTGACCTGTCTGCTGTCAGGTTCCAGGAGGAGGGACTCAAGCCGGACTACATTCTGGGCCAGGCAGCCTTTGCTTCTGGTGCGTGATAATGCACAGCTGGATGTGTCAGCAGTTCCTGGATGATGAAGATGCCAATGCTACTGACCGACTCAACCGTTCCCAAGCCCTGACTCTCACTGTGGGACATCGTCTATCGCCTCATTCACCACCATTATACCGCACCAGGTGGTGTCTGTCACACCGCGGTGAGGCTTCGTCTCTGGTCTCTGGACTTCCTGTTTTATTCTGAAAAGTAACCACCCCCTCTCGTTTCACATCACTTGCTCTTCCTCTCATGAAGCGCATGACCAAACATTGATCATTTCAGCCTGTGATCTAATTTTTCTTTTTGAATTTGAATATGATTCATCAAATCACAATCTGCAAATCCTTCTTACATTATTTCACTCTCAAGCATTGACATGACATCCCCATTGAAGGTTTTAATTAGCTGAAATCTGAGATGTTTGATTGAAGTGTTTCCTTTTTTTGAGCACTCCGGTTCACTGATGTGATGTTGTTTTTAAAACCACAGTAGCAGTGAGGTAAGAAGAGCGTACCTCATTAGAGAGTGCAATAAAAGGCACCAGGTGGAGTGCACTTAGGAAAGGTAGAGGCAGAGATGTCTGAAACAAAGGATGAAGTCAACTATTAAAAAAAAAAAAGATAAATGAAAGAAACTGATAGCAGATGGTTCACCCTGCACTGCGGCACCCAAATGAGTTTATTCAGGCAATAATGCTGCATATTATCAGTTCGTTTGTTTTGTTTTGTTTTTAAGAACAGTAAGTAGTCAGAACAATCGAGCAGAGATCTTGAGCTATCTGAACTGATGGAGTTTCTTTACACTTCTCCTGTCTTGTTTAAAAATGGAGAATTTTGGTAACCAACTGACTAATTGACTAACTCACTAACTGACTAACTGACTGACTGATTGTCTGGCTGGCTGGCTGACTGCCTGACTAACCAGTCTCTTTTTCTTAGCAGTAAACTTGAAGATAAAATTTTACCCTGTACTGACACCTCGTGGTGAGATCGAACATTACAGTTTGGTTTAGAAGCGAGTCCCAGTTACATCCGGGTGCTGAGGGGCCCACGATGACCTCCACGCACAGTGAATGAAATGAACGTAAATGAAAGGGGATATTCTTGGAAATGTCTCCATAACATACAGCTGTGAGGGTGAAAGGAACTTTTGTACGATTGTATTGGATCCATCTTCCGCGAACACACATTTACTCTACACTCGATTAAATGTGTGTTTTTGAAAGGTCTCGTCGATTCCACATCAATATTCTGTATGACTGGATACAATTTTCTTCTTGAGCAAGATCGAACTGATTTGTGGCTTCCTCCAGATGTCCATTTAATTGGAACAATATCAATATTCCATGGATGGGGAGGAGCATCACAATGACTGTACATGTTCTGGTGTCTGTGTAGAAGCATCCTGCAGAAGCTTTGGAGAAGATACGTGCAGAAATGGGCTAATATAGCACAATTTATGCACACTTCACACTTAATGCAAAATAATCCTGCAGCTATCATCGGCATGAAGGCATGCGGGTTATGATGGATGTTATTATTATGTGCTGGACCTTTTTGTTTATTAATCAACAGACATCAATAGGCCAAACTTCATAAAATGAGCTAATGATCAACCATGCTATTGACTACTGGTTGGTCACAAAGAGCAGCTACAAACAGTAACAATCAAAGTCATTGAACAAACACCCCCAATAGTGAAGGTTCAGTACGGAGCCTCAAGCGGAGTCCCCTGGTTTCTGGTCTCCAACTCTGCAGCACTTGTCTGTAAACACGCGGTGTTGTTCCAATCGTGTGCTGTTGTTATTCTTTCCAGAGCGCATTCAGTTCAGACTGAACCTGCGTTGAACCTGCATTTGCATTGTTTATTGGGCAAGTGATGTTTAAACATTAGATAAATTTATACCGCACAAAAGGCAGAGGAGATTTATTTTTGGGTTTTTTTTCTCTTTTCTTCATGTTGTTGTTGCGTTCACCTTACATGAGGTTATCGGGGGTTTTGAGGTGTTTTATAAATGTTCTACTGCAGTGGAAAAAAATCTGTTCAAAGGAAACACAAGTTCACTTTAAAGGTCACTTTAAATGTCATGAACTGAGTATGTGCCTGCTGGTTTTCATGGTGTAACCACGACTAGTTCCATCGCAGGCCATATGGTCACGGGAACCAAAAGGTGTCATTTTCACGACCTGGTCAGAGCACAAACTGCTAAACTTCTCTCTCTCTTTTTTCTTCTGTCCTGTCTCCCTCTTTTTCTCCTCCTTTACCCTGCCGACTTTCAGCAGAATGGTTCCTTCTTGTGAGCCAGGTTTCTTCCTGTTAAAAAGAAAGTTTTTCCTTGCCACTGTTTCCTCCTCGGGGGTTCAGGCTCTGGGTTTCTGCCTCTGAAAAGCACCTCGAGACAATTTTATTGCATAATGCTTCATAAAATAATCTAAATTGAATAAATTAGTTTGCACTGAACACAGTGAATAGCAACAACGTCCTTACAAGGCCACACGTACTCTATACGTACGTGTGTGTGTGTGTGTGTGTGTGTGTGTGTGTGTGTGTGTGCTGACGCAGAGAAAAATGCAATTCATTATTAATGAAAAGCTTGTCTGATATAATAGGCAACATACTTCAACCAGGCATTAACAACACACACATTAAATCTCTTTTATTGCTATTTGGATTCATACGACAAATAAACATGCATAGTGTCACTATTTATGTCCGAGAGGTCAAGAACCGATGTCTATATTCACGCGGTTGCTACAGCATATAAATACAATTCACATGAAAAGTCCCACGCAACAGTGGGGCTGGTAGCTGACGTCAACTTGAGGCATTATTTGACAAGTCTCACAGAAGGAAAAAGGTCCAGGGGTCAGCTATTCCGGTGCTTCAGTCGCACAATAAGCAAAGAGCTAGCGTTTCCCCCAGCAGGCCTTTGTCTTTTTGTTTAGGTACAAATGCCAGTTTGGTGAAGACCTCTGTTAAAGCACTCCGTTCTCTTTCTTTTTTGTACTCGTATGCTTTAGTAACTCATTTTTGAGCAGCAAATTCACATATTTTGAAATGTTAACGTGTAACTGAGCCTGCTGCGCGCTGCATAAGTGCACCAGTCTTCAGCCTTGATTCGGAACCTGAATTCTGTCCTCCTCACACCCGTGGAAAATTCCCTTTCTGTCACACTTCAGATATTAGGTTCTCCAAAAGAAGCACACACCTGGCATCAGCACCTCGTTCGTCCCTGCCTTAGGGAGGCTCTGTGCCCTTTATGTCCCGACAGTCTTGTCCATGTGCTTTATGTCCTGGTGTCCATCATCCAGAAATATCGTCCATTCACAGCTGTACAGCTCTGATCAACGCCTGAGCCCGGAACTCCTCAACCTTGGAGCGTTTGTGTCCACACAGCAAAAAGTTGCTCTTTGTCCATTCACTGGTATCTGGTTCTTGATTCAGTGTGATGTGTGTGTGTATGTGTGTATGTGTGTGTGTGTGTGTAGTGTCTAATATGAGTCATCTATGAGTCATCACAATGGATCTCCCAGAGTCGGTACAAGATCTTTAGTCCGACAAAAAATGAAAAAACAAAACGCGGAAGAGGGTGTAGAAAACCCAAAACCCCTCTGCCAGGACCCCACGTTAAAGTTGCATCATTATTTACAATCAAAGTACAATTTGAATCCTCTCCGTGGAGCAGTAACCTGTAAGAGTAACCTAGATTCAACAAAAGCTCCCCAGAGCAAAAGGGGAATGAAATAATCATGCAGAAAGAATGAAGCAAAAACGAATCAAACTTCACTTTTATCATCAGGCAAGCAGAGCGATCGCAAACTGTAGCTAATGGCATTTTAGGTTACGGAAGCAGAAAAACAAACTCAGCAAGAAATTGAACAAAACCAGGTTCAAAAGAAATACCGATAATAGTTTAACCCTCCGCAATGTTCAATCATCTCACCCATGTGATGGAACGTCTGTTTGAGATCATCTACCGAGTTCCCGAGGAGAGCAGTACCAAAACATGCACGCATTGTTCCTAAGGTGAACCTGGTCCAGATGTGTCCTTCTGCTCTCGGGCTGCATGCTGCTTCACCACGGTAACGACAGGCTTCACAGGACGCACTTGTTGATGGGCCAAAGTGTTGCTAGCAGAAAATGATCAACCAGGAATCTTTGGTTCTTAGGTTTTACATCAGCAGTAGCAAATATACCCCCTCCCCTCCGCTTTCCACACACACACACACACGCAGGCCTTTGAAGTTGTGAGGCCCAGCCACCACTCATCCCAAAATTGTTCTCACTTTGTTAGGGTAATGACTATATTGGTACTCAGTATGTAGCAAGCGCAAGAATATACACAAACACACACACACACTCACTGTATACACACGCAGATCTGGCGTGCACACTCTATTGTTCCTAAAATACATAAAAATGTGTAACATTACAACTGAACACCAAATATTCAGAGCAAGATAATAAAATGAACCAAACAGTTCATAGAAAATCAGAAAAAGAATTGATGATCTAACAATTTTAATAGTTACTGAACATTTCACTACCCCATGTTATACTTTAATTTAATGTGGACAAGTTGATTTCCTATCAAAGGAAAAATAAAGATACTACTGCAAAATGTTTGTTAATATTAACTCAATGTTGAGCGTAATTATACATTAATTTATTCAATCCGTTAAAAGGGTACTGAGGATTGATTGAAATGTAAACAGTTATTTAAATGTATATATTATATTTCATTCTGTGTATTAATATAATAGTTAACATGATAATGTTATATCCTTGTAATGATTAAATATATTCAATATTCAGTTTGTGTTTTATGACCCCTACGAGACTTTTTATCCTGTCAGCAATATTTTTACAGTTTGATTTAACACAGGCTCCGCCCTCTTTAGCCTCTGGCTATTATTAGCTAGCCAGTAAGCAGTGAAAGTTTACTGCTAGCTTTTCTGTCTAAAGGATTGGTTTTACTGACTGGTTTCTAAATCTGTGGCACCACAACATCTTTTTATATTCTTCACGTCATATTAACAAAATATTCATATATAGTTGATTGTTAATGATGCTAGCTGTTTATGCTCAGTTAGGCATAAGCTAACACTTTGAGATCCACCTAATATACAGAGATATTATACAAATGATTAAAAATTAAACTCAAATCTTCGACAATCTGTGTCATATTAATAACATAAGGAAAAAGCAGTTAAAACAGAGCTGCAGTCATGCACCTTTTCAACCAAAACAACCCTGCAGGTCCACTTTGCTCATGAATTCAGAGCTTTCACACTTTAAACACACACTATCAACACCAGCCGTACATCCATGTAGTAAAACACACCTCCTGGCTGCACGTGTGTCTTGTTGACACGAGCTGCACTTAGGCAGAACATGCAAAGCAAACGCTAAAAGTATAGATAATAGGTCCAGTAGAGCAAGTTGACCATCACGAACGAGAGGGGGAAGATGATCCGGGTTCTCCACATGACAGCAATATATGGAGCGCAGTATTTTCGGAGAGCGGCCAGATAAGTGAAGCACCAGTGGCTGGGCTCAGGAGGGTAAGCGTCTGCTTGGGGCTCACTGTCTGAGGGGCTGGCAGGGCTGACCGTGAGTTCTAGCGAGGCGGGGCCTGAGGTAGGGCTTGTGGTGGGCTCCTTTCGTCTCTTGACCCGGTTGGACTGGCTGGAGATGGTCATGAGGATGCCATTTTTTTCATCATCAAAGTCGTGTAGGTGGTGCCCATACTGCAAAAGCATGGGATAAAGTTAGCAAAAGAAAGTTCCACCATGACAGCAAAAAAAAAGGCAGATGAGGGTCTTACCATTAGCATGTGAGCGTCCGCATGCGTAAGGGTGCAGAAGTGGGCCACGGCGTATTCAATCAGCGCGCCGAAGATGAAGCTGAAGCAGATTCCCAAGTAGACATCAATAGCCTTGATGAAGCAGTTGGCGTTGGGCAACGATGTCCGCGCCCCCATCATCAGAGTGGTCATGGTCAGAACCGTGGTCACCCCTGGCAACAGTGGTTGACTGATTACTCTCAACGCCAGAAAAGACAGACAAATCAGACTGCGATGTTTGCATATTTATTTCCTCTCTCGCTCTTTTAATCTCTCTATCCTGTCTCCCTTTTCTTCTCTTCCTTTACCCAGCCAGCTTTCATCAGCCAGATGGTCCCTCCTTGTAAACCTGGTCCTGCTCAAGGTTTCTTCCTGTTAAAAGGGAGTTGTTTCTTGCAACTGTGCTTACCCGAGACATTCAGGCTCTGGATTTTTGTCTCTGTGAAGCACCTAGATAGAATTCACATTGTAAGAGGCTATCTATCTATCTCTCTATCTATCCATCCATCCATCCATCCATCCATCAGTAAATATGTGACCCCCCCGACGTCATTCCTACCGATACAAATGCGAGCTGGGACAGAGGACAGTGAGATCCAGAAGGAAACCCATGACAAGACGACCAGCAGGCTGGAGGGCACGTAGGTCTCCAGGATGAAGTACAGGATAGGATGCTCCTCTTTAGTTCAAATGGAAGACAAGCTTCGGATAATTGCCTTTGAAGAAAACAGTCGGTTAATGTCCCTTCTCATGAAAAGAGGGCGCTTTTCAGAGTCGGGGTTTGCAGGGTCTTACCCGTTTCATAAACAGCCTCTGAAACCGATGTGTAGTGGTCTTCTACTGTGTACTGAGCCAGCTGGAGAGTATCTAAACCACTGACAGACTCATTTCCTCTGGTCCAATAAAACATGACATCGTTGATGTTGTAACCCCCTGGCAAAGAGGTAGAAAATGCTGACTAAAGAGGATTAGAGGAAACTAATTAAAAAGCCCTTCACACAGAGGTTGTTCCATCCAGCCACAACAAAGAACTTTCTCGATAAGACACTTTTGTGTTAAAATGTGTAACTTTAGATGATGACATTGTTTCACATATCTGGAGATATATTACACAACGGAGTGCATTAAAAACTCCTTCGGAGCTGTGTAGGAAAATATCTGCGTGAAAATATATTGTGCCTGCTTAAACTCATGATGAACATTAGCATTAGACGCTAGCGTCTAAAAGCTACACACAAAGTGTTGGAGTTGAGGACAGGAAAAACTGATTTCAGAGTTCTTGTGTTACATCTTTGGACAGGTTATTCATTCTTTTATGTTTCACGTCCACTTTTACAGTTCAGACAGGGGTGTTGAATCCGGGTCTCAAAGGCCTCAATTCAGCCAGAAACGGCTTTCACCGAGGCAGGAAGCCCAGGGGAACGCGGCGTCTGCCTGGTAGGTCAGAAAACGGGATTGCGGATTGGCTTTTCCAACGCCTGGAGGATCAGCCCTGAAGGCATTTTCATAAACTCTAAAAAGTTAAATCCAGATGTGAAGATAGGAACAAGCTGTACTTACAAAAACCTGTCAACATTTTGAATGTAAGGTTTGATTTTAATGAGACTTAGAAAGGGTTGTTATATTTTCCCCTCAGCAGAGGGCGCAAGAGAACAAGAAAAGCTTGTGGGAGCGCAATTGCGCCATGACGCTTCTATTGTGATGAAAAAACATGAACACATCAAGAAAACATAAAACAAGGGAGACAAACTATGTAAAGACATGTTTAAATGACATTTTGTGATGAGCACTTACTGCTGTATGTGAGATTAAAGGCTTAAAAAAGAAGTAAAACATAGGTTTATTTATTATGTATTTATATTATTGGATTC
>CAAE01015016.1:402741-413202 GCA_000180735.1 Tetraodon nigroviridis
CAGAGATACAACAATAACTGCAACTTTCAGAGGCTGTCACATATAAACTCAGTACTGAATAGATTTAAATTGGATTTTTTTTTTCAAAACATCACCTGCGTAAGAGGCATTCTCGGAGCATTACTAAAACTGATCCCTTGGTTTCATAATACAATGCATTATTCTATTCCAGTTTATTTTCCCATCGGTTTTAAAGTGACATTAACAATAAAAGCCTTATAAACTGGCAAGTAAAATATTTCAACACAAGATTAAGATCCACTTCCTTAGCTCCCATGTGAAATTGAGCTCCTAATCAGCTTGTAACAGACTTTAGAATGAAGATATTTATCTACACTATGTGGTATAATATGAAGAGGGACGACAGGGGAAATCAATCTTGCTTGAGTGTTGAAGCATGTAAATGAGATGCTAAATGAGAGGACGTGTGGTTCTGCATAATAATCTTAGTTTTAAAATGAAAGGCTTCATTGTCATTGTCTTCATAATCAGAGGTTGACTGTTGAAATGCTTTTTTCTAATTGTGTTTTGTTTTGTTTTATTACTCCAAAATTCACTAAAACATAGCATGGATCTGATTAGAGGAAAGTAAAAATCTACTTCTTATGTGGTTCTTCGACCAAGGACCACCAAGGAGTGGCAGCAATCTATCACTCCAATTTATTAATTACCCCCAAATGTGATCAATTTAAATCAATTTAAAAACCTGAGTCTTGGCATCACTGAACTGAACTGAAGGACAAAAAAGCCAGTTCGGTTCTTGTCCGACTTGATGCTCAAATCAGGTTATTCAAATGACTACTACATTTGTTTCCTGTTTTGTTTTGGTTTTTTGTTTGTTTGTTTGTTTGTTTGTTTTTTACCAGCCTAATCTACTGATTGAATACTTAATGCTTATAGCTTTATTCACAATCACGATCTAAGGTATCTAAGGTCGAACAAGTGTCATTATTCCCTCAGAACCTCCTCCTTTCAGATCATCTTTCGATAACTTTTGAATTTATGATAAATTATAAAGCATTCTTCCTTATATAGAACACATTTGTACTCTAACATACGTCTGTGGGATAATGCTGTAGCTAAGTTTAAGGAAGTGACCTCTAGTAAAGCGCAGACCACCGTGTGGTTGTGCAGAAGCTGTCAATATAAACTCTTTGGATCCACGTATTCTTTCCACACCTAAGAGTGAAGAGTCCTGAACTTCTTCACTTTACTAAAGTTAATAAAATCAGAAAAAAACAGCCATTAGACCATCAAATATAATGATTGTAGAGTCAAACGGGATCTTCAATAAGCCCTTCCACTCCTTTAATTTAAACTTCAGACGTTTCTTTGATTGGAAGGCCTGAGTCTACCATGTGTCCTCTAGATCTCATCCTAACAAATTTTAAGGCATTTTTCCGCTGGTTGGTAGTTGTGTTCTCCACCAGATCGATAGCTCATACAAAGATGCAGTAATAAAAACGTTGTTTAGAAAGCATCCCTTAATTCAAATGTTAGTATAGGCCTGGATATGACCATCCTCGGGTTTTATCGCTCGTCCAGGCACAGAAACAGCCCTTGGTACAGTTACTAATGATTTTCTCGGAGCTCCAGATGATGGACTGTTTTCTATGCTGGTTCTCTGGACCTCAGTGCTGCTTTTCATACTGCAGATCATGGCATCTTTATGCACCGGGACCACAGGGGACCGTGCTCTCACCATTCCTCTTTTCACTTTACGCCTCGGACTTTAGACACAACTCGGAACAGTGCCATCTCCTGAAGTTCTTGGACGACACCACCATGGTTGGCTGGGTGTCAGAGGGAAATGAGCTGGAGTACAGAGGAGTCATCACCGACTTTGTTGAATGGTGTGAGGAGAACCATCTCCTTAACACCAGTAACACGAATAAAGTGGTGATTGACCTTCGTAGGACCTCCACACCCCACACACCTGTGAGCATCCAGGGTTCGAACACTGAGATCGTGGACTCTTTTAAATACCTGGGTGTTCACCTCAACAGTAAACTAGACTGGTCCCACAACACCAACGCCCTGATGAAGAAGGGCCAGAGTCGCCTGCACCTGCTGAGGAGACTGAGGTCCTTCGGGGTGAGCAGGGCTCTCCTCAGGACCTTTTACGACACCGTGGTGGCCTCAGCAGTGTTCTACGCCATCGTGTGTTGGGGAAGAGGCAGCCCAGACAGGGACAGGAAGAGGCTGAACAAGCCGGTTCAGAGAGCTGCCTCTGTCCTGGGCTGCAGCCTGGACTCCATCCAGGAGGTGGAGGACAGGAGGATGTTGGCCAGGCTGACCTCCATCAGGAGCAACACCTCCCACCACCTACACCACACTGTGGAGGCCCTGGGGAGCTCCTTCAGCTCCAGGCTGAGACATCCTCGGGGCAGGAAGGAGCGCTCCCGCAGGTCCTTCCTCCCCACAGCCATCAGACTGTTCAATGCAGCATCCCAGGTACCACACCAGGACTGCCCAACCTACCTCTTTAATAACCCATGTACAGTACCGGTGTATGTATCTTATTTTCTATTCTATTTTATTATGTGTATATAGAGTTTGTCACATATTTATTTTTCCTATTCCTCCATCTCTCTTCTAATTCTATACTTTTTTTCCTGTATATATTTTTTCTAATGTTGTTGTATTGAGGCTGCTGGAACAGTGCAATTTCCCTGCTGTGGGACAAATAAAGATATTCTGTTCTAGTCTAGGCACCAAACTGGTCCGGATCATATTTGTCAGATACCAGTTGGCTCATGCTCATGATGTTTTCTCTTCTTCCTCATTAGTAGCATAATTCTACAAGGTTGTGTACCTGAACCAATTCTTTTTTACCTTTTCACCTTCACATGATTCCCTTATGAGAGGTGCCACCTCCAGAAGTTCTCCGACCACACCGCCATCGTTGGCTGCGTGTCAGGGGGGGATGAGCTGGAGTACAGAGGAGTCATCACGGACTTCGTCGAATGGTGTGAGAAGAACCACCTTCTTCTTAACACCAGCAAAACAAAGGAACTGGTGATAGGCTTCCGGAGACCTCCACACCCCACACACCGGTGAACATCCGGGGGTCAGACATCGAGCTGGTGGACTCAGTCAAATACCTGGGTGTTCACCTGAACAATAAACTGGACTGGTCCCACAACACCAACGCCCTGATCAAGAAGGGCCAGAGTGGCCTGCACCTGCTGAGGAGACTGAGGTCCTTTGGTGTGAGCAGGGCTCTGCTGAGGACCTTCTACGACACTGTGGTGGCCTCAGCAGTGTTTTATACCATCGCGTGTTGGGGGGGAGGCAGCACGGACAGGGACAGGAAGAGACTGAACAAGCTGGTTCAGAGAGCTGGCTCTGTCCTGGGCTGCAGCCCTGGACTCCATCGAGGAGGTGGCAGACAGAAGGACGTTGGCCAGGCTGACCTCCATCAGAAACAACACCTCCCTCCCCCTACACCACACTGTGGAGGCCCTGGGGAGCTCCTTCAGCTCCAGGCTGAGACATCCTCGGGGCAGGAAGGAGCGCTCCCGCAGGTCCTTCCTCCCCACAGCCATCAGACTGTTCAATGCAGCATCCCAGGTACCACACCAGGACTGCCCAATCTACCTCTTTAATAACCCATGTACAGTACCGGTGTATGTATCTTATTTTCTATTCTATTTTATTATGTGTATATAGAGTTTGTCACATATTTATTTTTCCTATTCCTCCATCTCTCTTCTAATTCTATACTTTTTTTCCTGTATATATTTTTTCTAATGTTGTTGTATTGAGGCTGCTGGAACAGTGCAATTTCCCTGCTGTGGGACAAATAAAGATATTCTGTTCTAGTCTGTTAGAGATTGGAATGTGGCACTGGGATTAGAAGGACAGCACCAAACTGGTCCGGATCATATTTGTCAGATACCAGTTGGCTCATGCTCATGATGTTTTCTCTTCTTCCTCATTAGTAGCATAATTCTACAAGGTTGTGTACCTGAACCAATTCTTTTTTACCTTTTCACCTTCACATGATTCCCTTAAGAAGTGTTAGGAAATGTTATTTGGAAGCATTAAATACATTTTCAACTCTATGCTGATGACACTCAGCGGTGTTAATTTATTAAACCACAGACAGAAGCATCGGGGACCAGTCTCTGGGTTTTACTGAGTGTCTAAGGACAATTTTGATTGTAACAGATTCTATACAAATATAGATAAATTAAACTGACCTGAACTAATAATCATACAACTGTATTTTAAACAGTCATTGTCTATTGACACTCAATTGTCTTAAGAAAAAGTAAAAAAAAGAAAAAAAAAATCATATTTGACAAATAAAACATCAATGATCACAGCAAACCGTCTAAGATGACAAAAATGTAATAATAAAGAGGTTTCTATATTTATTTGATCTTGCTACAAGCTCTTGTTTGATCATCTTTCTCTCATCATTGGCTTCTTGCTTTGTTCTTTAAAACTGTCACAAATGCTACAATGTTGACAGGATTTTCACCAAGGTCCCGGAGAACTGAAACTTTTCACTTGAGCATCTGTCCATGATTCACCACGGTGATCGTCTATTTCGTTCCCAGAATGAATCAACATCAATCTTTCCTCAGTTCAAACAAGCCTCTCACAACCTTACGAGCCTTTTTTTGGTAAATCTGAACGTTTTATGACCCTTATAAGTGGGGGAAGGTCTGAAATCAAATCTGTACAATGCATAAGTCGTTTCCATAGGATGTGCAGCGGTTCCTGTGTGATGCACCGGAAGGTACCGCACACTGATGAGAAGCCCTCGATCGTTGGCACGCAAAAAACAAACAGGATTTCCACACGTTTGTGCTTCCTACCCTTCCAACAGGGTAGCTTTGCTGTTGCAGAGCCCAGCAGGTGGGAGCTGCTTCTGGCTTTGTGTCAGCAGTCTTACCTGCTAATGAGAAGAATAGTGAGCAGGGCCCCCCCAGACACAGAGAAAGCCATGGGTGCTGATCGAGTGGAGATGCCAGGTAGAGTTTATCTGGAATGAAACCACAAATGGGAAAAAGATGGTGTAATTCAAACTGAGAGAGAGGGCAGGCGATTCAGAATGGAAGGATATGGATTGTTGTTCCTTTCAACACCAAGTTTTTGTTGCATGTCAGTACAAGACACCCACATGCGCTGATGTCGTGACTTCAACAGCTTCGTCAGATTCAAACTGCTGGCACACATCACACTGGAGCTTTGCCATCCTTCCTGGTTCTACTTTCTCAGGTTTGCACTCAGATCATCACCCAGGTAACAGCGATTTCTATGCAGGACTTTATCTCTCTCAAACTTCTGCACAGACACTAAATCGGAGAATATTATATATATATCGCACAAGCTGCAGCAACTGTGACCTTCTGATACTGATGGTTTCAACTCCAGCAACAATAACTCTGGATGCTTTACAGAGGCAGAAACCTCGAGCCTGAACCCCCGGGTAAGCACAGCGGCAAAGAAAAACTCAATTTTATCAGGAAGAAATCTTGAGCAGGACCAGGCTCCTGCTAAAAGCTGGTTGGGTAAAGGAGGAAAGAAGGAAAGGACAGGACAGAAAGAACAAAGCGCTTTTGTTTCATCCAGTACACTGCATTCTGCATTTCTCAAGCGTCTTCCAGGAATAAAAGAAGACTGAATTAATTGGAGGCCATGGCACTTTCATCACAGATGTCTGACCAACACGGAGCGTAAACCAGACAGAGCAAAGTTACAATATGATGTCAAAAATCAATTCTGTCACATCGGTGCTGTTGCACGAGCTCAGGCATGTAAAAACAGGAAGAGCCTATGGTGGAAACACTCCCCTTTGCAGCAAAATGCAAAGTTTAGCAGTGGAGTTTCCCAGCAACTATAGTGACCCAATGCTCCCACGGAGCTGCTTTGGGCAGATTTCTTGACAATAATACTCAAGATTACATAGTGAACACGTGGATGACTGCCCTGCAGTCAGCCGGGGCCCTACAGCGAGCTACAGCCAGGGTTTACTTTGGATCAACCTAACAAATCACCACTTTGGCCCACTTCCCACTTCTGTAATTGCTGCAATAGATCACACGAGTGTACCTGGTGATTTCCTGATTACAAGTGCAGAAATCTTTGTTACTTAATGCTGAGCTTAATCAATGTTATATATTGTTAAAAAAAGAGTAACTTAAAGACTAAAGGGATCCAAAGTAAACCCAATACGAACAATAAAACATCTCTTGTATCCTCAGTGCATTTCTTAGTAGGTTGTTTAGCTCTGAATTTTATCTGCACCGAAGGAGAGCTGGCACGTGTCTGCCTGTCTGTCTTCTTGTCTGTCTGTCCGTCTGCCTGCCCTGTCTGTCTGTTTATCTGTCTGTCTGCCTGTCTGTTCACATTTCACCCTGCCTGCCTGCCTGCCTGCCTGTCTGCCTGCCAGCAGCTTTTTAGCAAACTAACTCGAAAACCGGGTTTTAATGAAATATTCAGTAAATGTTTTATAATGGGCCAATAAACAGCTCATTCAATTTTGCTAATGTTCGGGCTTCCATTGCATTTCTAGTCTCGGAAGTGATTCAACATTATTCTTAACGTGCATGAAAGAACAGACCAATTCTGACTTTATTGCTGTTTCTGAGGCAGCTCCTGTATAAAAGGTTGAACAGCAGTGGTACTTCAGAGGACTAAAAGGACAAAACCATCGCTGAAGGCCATTTAACTCATTTTAGACACACATTTGCTGTAACAGTGATGTTTTACACTAGTGTACATTAGCAAAAGTAAACGTTTAAGTAGCAAGTCCCCTCAGTGCGAAGATCACTATGGCCTTCGGCCATAAAGGACCAAGCTAATGACTGAGTGTGTAGCACTTGAAGATGATTTAAATCCCACTAAAGACAGCTAGTGGTGCAGGATTGCCTCACACATTCAGCTGCAGCTAAAGCCACCAGGGACGCGACCTCCAGTCCCTGAAGAATCAGCGCAAGTTTGCAAAGGGAAGGAACAAACTGAAACTGACACGTTGAGGCGGGCTGAGTGGCACCAGAGAAACGGAGAGGAGAAGGCTGGAAAGCTCAATGCATTCACTGCCAAGTCCTCTCTGCTTCCCAAAGACACTCCTGGGACAGCAATGAAACAGACAAGTCAGCTGTTTGCAGCCGAATGTCAATCCAACTAATCAGTTATTAACGTGTCACACCTATCTCCTCCTTACAGAATCGAGCCATCACCATCATTAACAGTTTCACACTTTATTCTTCTTGTCTATTTGATTACAAGACAGTTAACTTTATATTGTAGCTTGTTTCAAAAGAAACTTTATAGGAGGTTTAAAATCTTTTTTTTTTTTTTTCCTGAGTCTGCAGGACTTGGTCAAGGATTGTAGAGGAGTCCACAATTGTGTAATAAATCCTGCTTCACAGATCAGGTTTCCTGTTTTGATTCACGCCTGGACAAAAAATACAACAATAGATAGATAGATAGCATGTCACGATAGACTAGAAATGACCAAAATGAGCCTTTTTTCACTCAGTTATACTCCAATTTACAATGTTATCAGACCCATTCGATTTTTTGAGCTGGAACAAGACAGACACTCAAGGCTGAAAAAATAAAATAAATTAAAGGATCTGATGTAGGAAAGGATCAGATGATTATTGATTACCCAAACTCGTTAGACACAGTGAAATTAAAAACATTGTCATCAAACGCTGTTAACACAAACACAAGAATTACAAAAGATCAAATCCTTGAAGAAGAAATAATGTGATCATCGTTTACAAGTGTCCAAAATGCAGCCTGTCGTACAATTTTGTTTATTTCAGAAGCTTTGAAACAACACATATTGGAGCAAGGCTATGCCAGGAAAAGCAGAGGAAACAAGGTCTGTGTTTGCTGGCAGGAGCCTCAGTTAGCCGATTTATTTTAAAACAACAACAGCTCGGTCCAAAAACAAGCAAAGGTCAGAAAAAGAGTTTTTAAATTTCACTTTTGAAAGAGTTTCCATGAAACAACAAAAAAGCGTAGAGAAAAGTTTGGATGAAAAAGTCAACATTTAAATTAAATAGAACAAAAAGGAACAAGAAATGCCCCACTGAAGCCGAACCACTTCGTTCCAGTCGTTAAAAATAAATATGGAACTGCAAAAAAGGCAACATTCACATGAGTTAAGAAACTACAACATGAACAAAACTAAACTCAATATAAATGATCATTTTGAACTCAAAGTGAGGAACATTAGAATATTTCAACCAAATCTTAAATAGCATCATTACCAGTATTTATTGTTTCTTGACCCATTATTAGTCTTTCCTCAAAATTTCGAGGTATTTTGCCAACAGACGGAGGTGGAGGTCAATACAAACAATATGTGGTGAAAATAAAAACACATATCCAATACATGTGTTACATGTGACGTATCTAACTACAATACTGTCTTATCTCACTTTGCTAGTTTTTCCTTGTTACATCAACATCAGAAGAGATTGGGTACCACCTAAACTAAAGAACATCGGGATGAGATTAAAATAATATAGAAATATAATGCGATATTGAGGCCCTCATGCCACTGATTTGGGTAAACTTTGATCCTGACTCATTGATGTTTGTCTGAGTAACTGTGATGTGTCTTTTTGTGGCAAAAGGGTAAAATCTACGAGGCCACCATGGTCACAGTCTTGATTAAAAAGAAAATTAAAATTGACCATGATGAAGCTTGTCATCGAGATCCACTTTCTCCTTATGGGCAGACAGTGAATCCACTTCAGCATTTTCATGGATGTAGGTGCAGCGGGACCTGGGGGCCCCTGTGATAACCTGATCCTTGGTGGCGCCACAAAGCAATTTCTTAACGTAACTCATGAATTGCAAAATGTTTCACCAGAACTGGCGATGCACATGAAACTTTTAATGAGTTTTGAGCATGTTTAGTGTTTAGGCCCTCAAAAGGCTATTAATTTGAGAGAAGAAGAATGAAAAGAAGGCAGTTGTTTTTTTTTTCTTTTTTTGCATTCACAATAGATATATGTGTGTGTGTGTGTGTGTGTGTGTGTGTGTGTGTGTGTGTGTGTGTGTGTGTGTGTGTAGAAATCCCAGACGTTTTCATACTATAATTACTTGAGTTGTATTGAAAACTGCAGGGCAATGCCAGCAGGATTCATTTTTTTTATTCTGGGAGTTTGGAAATAATAACCAGGACTGCAAGACATCTCCTTATGCTCCCACCTTCTAGTTGTTCTCTAGTTATACTCAGAGGCCTGTTCAGAGGATCGACTGGAATACTCACAAGCGTTGTGACTCAGGCCTTATGTTTATCCTTCCTCATTAAAATCATGCACATTGTGGTAACTTGTAGAGTCCATCGATCAATCAGCTGCTTTGTGATAACCAACACGCTCCATTGTGTTTGACAGCACTATCCATCACGAGTTACACAGCGCCAGCAAACCCGGGAAAGCCTCACTTCATGGTTTCAGACCAAAGCGCATTGTAAAGCCACCAGACTGTCATTTGTTGTCCTTTCAAGAACAAGAATTTGTGCTCCCAGAGCTCCAGTCCTCCACTTATATTGCTTATGCCGTCTGTGCTGTACAAAAGGGGATTAGGACCATCCGTGAGGAAAACAAATGAGAAGAGATTTTTTTTGTTGTTGTTGTTTGTTTTGTTTTTTCAAAAATAAAAGGTTAAGAGAAAGTTGAAATGTGGAGAAAAACAGTCAAAATACAATGTCGAGTAAAAAAGTTGAATTTTAATGTGGAGTCAATCTCCTGAGACTATAACAACCAGGGCATGTGGCTGCTTCTACATAATGCCGTACTTGGCTTTAGAATGTGTGTGAGCTAAAAGAGAAAGTAATTTTTCTTACTAAAGTCCAGTCCAAAGTATATTTTCACCACCTAATTAAACATTTTTTGGAAGCAGTCATATGCCCTGGTTGCTGCTGTATAGTCTTAAAAGATCAACTATATTCTCGATATTCACCTTTTTTTCTCAACACTGCATTTCTACTTTTTTCTTGGCATTTTGACTTTTTCCTTGAAGTCCATGATAAAAAAAAACCAACCTCTTCTTTTTTTCTCATGGGTGGCCCTAATACCCCTCCGTAGTGCTGACTATCCCAGTGAAGAGCAGTTCTAAGTGGGCGGCTGAGTAAAGGAATGTCTGTTTTTCAACTCTCACTTTTGCTGCTGGCAATTTGATCTTACGCCAGCCTGAAAAGGGCAGTGGCAAATATTAGAAAAAAAAAATTCTGTCAAGCAGAAGTGAGTCGCTTCATTTAATTCTCTTGCTCTTTCGCTTCTTGGCTGCTTCTTGAGGTGCTTATTCTTGGCACACTGGCTGAGTCACATCAATGGAACACTAACCTTTGTGCTCTCAAAGACACGATTCTGTTCCATAATTCCCCCCTCCCCCGCTTATTCTCATTTATGGTTTTTGATGTAGGCAGGGTCTAAATCCATTTCCATTATTTTGTTATAACGGTAGCATACTTAAAAA
>CAAE01015016.1:413226-424644 GCA_000180735.1 Tetraodon nigroviridis
CATTCACCCTCAGCATTGTAGGTCTCTCTTTATCAAACTTCTAGTTCCAAATGTAAAATCCGGTGTAAGTGAGAGTACTGCACTATTCGGAAAATTAGAGTTTCCTGGAAAAGTCATATTATTCAGGCAATCTATTATAAAAAGTGAAAACCAATAAATTTTAAAGACTCATTACATGCAAAGTAAGATATCTCAAGCATGTATTGTTGTAATTTTTTAGATTATGATTTTTATTGATTTCAAGCATTTTCTAATTTTCAACAACTTTGAATTAAAATATTACTTCCATGCAGATTTTTCAAACTTGCCAGGTGCTCAATATATATTTTTCAGTTATCAGTTTAGGTTTTTAGAGCAGGGAAATGAGAAATGCTCTTTTTTTTTTTAACGTCTCAATCTGTCTTTTGCCATCACTTTTGAATTTTGAATATTTATCACGTTGTGCATGTGCATTTTATTGCCTTTGTCATTCATTAGAAAGGTCTGGTTGAACATCCTTGTGAAGGATGAGGTGGAAACTGGTGTCTGATGGTAGCTTCTTGCTTGAGGAGCATGTTGAAACAGCAGATTTACATGCAATCAGAACATTGTTTGTTCCTGTCTGATAATCTGGTTTGTTATTCAGAGCAGATACCATACTGTGCTTGCTTTGGCTTTTAGGTTCCTAATTATCTCATTTCATTCTGGGATTTAATAAAGTAACAGCAGATTGCTCTGCTATCTCCAGCTTCTCCACACAAAACAACCTTGACAGAAAGACAATACAATGAAAGCTACATTATATACAGGGGAAAAGAGTGCATTAGCTGCTGAGATTTGGTTCAGATTTGCCCTGCAGGTCTCACAGAAGGTTCTGTGGAAGAATCTATGCATGAACATTTTTTGGGCAATTGGAGCAAAAATGTTTTCGCTTTTTGTTTTAGGTTTAAATCTCAAATCCACTCATAGGCCTCCAAGTGTATGAGCTGTCTGACAGCCTACCCCAGATGCACTTTGAAAACAACTCTTTCCAACCAGAACCTGTAAAATGCATACTGAGAGCATTTAAGGTTTTGAACAAAGACCTACAGGATTGAGTCCAGGGTTGTTTCCAGTTTTGTTTTCATTGCTAAAGAAATCTATAACCCCATAGGATTGGGGAATGTAAAAATGAGTGCTTCACTCGGGTTTTGGAAAATCTTATACATTTTATCATCTTGAGCAAATGCATAGACACGTGTGTGAAGAAACAGATTCCTCTGACATATGAAATCAACACTGTTGGAATACTTTTGGCTACAGGTTTCAGAACTTTCTACTGCCAGCAAGCAACAGATTAAAGGCTTGAGGGGACTGGATTTGTCATTAGAATGCTAAAAGGTCGTGATGTATGAGATTCTCAAAACCAATTTTGTTGGCATTAGCTATTAATGAGAAGCCCTTAAATGATTCCAGGATTTTTATCTTATATGTACACCAACGTACGGTTGTGCCTTACAGCTTGGTTTTCCTCAATTGGCCATTTATAATGTGTACAGTGTTGGACGTAAATGGCAAATCCAAAGCAAACATCACTGAAGCTTGATCAGTCTCTCAGCGTGTTAACCAGTCAATCCGAATGCTTCCGGCACAAAGTCGGATGGAGATTTAAACTAAGAAATGTCTGCATTTAGCCTTGTGCAAATACATGAGGTAATTGTGGGATTATTCACAGTGTGAGCTGACATAAATCTGCACTGTGCAAAAGACAACCCTTTTATTTACCCAGGGGAAAAGCAGTGTTGTTATGGCAGTACAGTTACAGCTGCTTCCCTATAATGATTATCCTTGAGGGCTGTATAATGACTGCGTTGTGCACAGTTTGTCTACTCCACAGGGTTCTACACAAATATGGCAACCGAACTATCATATTTTTTTTATAATTGGCTGTATTACGGCAATGCTATACTTGTGCAAAAAGTGACAATACGTTCCCCAAAACGGAGAGTGAGGGCTAAGCACTACTGATGTAACGCTGATCTCATCCGTCAAAACTTTCACAGGAGCAAGTGCAGAGAATTCGAGTCCTCGGTGTAAAGATAAAGGAGTTTCATTAAAAAAACAGCTAAAACATCTGTTTAAAAGTGTTTTGCTTTGTCAAGACCACACCTCTGGGCCTTGGCCACATTTCACATATGATCACATGTATTTCTAGAAAAGAAAAGAAAAAGCCTGAGGAAGCTCAGCTGACACATCTGGACACTGTGACAGCTGAGCTTGAGTATGGCAGGAGGATTTATGGCATCAGATTATATATCTGATGACGCATGATGCTAAAAGAGTTAAGGAGAGGTCCCTCGAAACAAAAACCAGCACACCGGAATCCCGAGGATGGGGGGATGCATCTGCACACCAACCTGGTGAGTCTTAAAATGTTCAGTTTGAGGTTACCAAGGTGAAAAGTAGTTTCATGAGGAGATTGCGAGGCGTATGAAAATGAATCAAAAGATCTATGAGAGCACGCCCATTAAGACCAAACAATCTGAGTCAATATGTTGGTAGAGACAGAAAATCAAATCAATACTGAGAGAATATTAGAAAGAAAGACGAGGCCGCCACATGTCCACTGAGCCAAAACAACTGCAATATTTGAGTTTGTAATACTAGGAGAGAACACACTCCCAGCTCTGCAGCATTGATGATAACAGACTGCCTTTCCATTATCACCACACAGCTCCACTCTGCCTCCACTAGGTCTGCTGGCCCCAATCTGTACAGCAGCTGGCAGTTTCTATGCCCAGTGAGTGAGCAAAAATCTGCACAATCAGGCTAAAACTGTGCAACCAGACTATAATTGTTCTTTAATGAAATTAGTGGGATGTTAAAAGAAACCGCTTTGTAATCAATTCATTTATTTATTTTCAACCTAGATCATTAGTCTCTTCACTGGACTGCTTAGGTGTGCTTGGATCATCTGATGAAACGGATCAAACCAAAAAGCAAACACAAGGTTAATGTCTAAAAACTCTTGATAAAAATCCCAGAGGCGACACCTGTTAAGACACAAAGAAGTCCATCAAATAAATTCTGACCTTCACCCGGAGAGGGGTTGTTCTTAATAAAAAAAAGAAAAGGCAAACTAACAAAACCCTTCAGCATTTAAGGGAATGACCGATTCATATTGGGTAACATCTAACCCTCAATTATTTCAACAAAGATCGCCTCATACGCACTGTTGAGCAGGCTTGTGGCGGCTGAATGGAGCTGAAACAAACCCAGTGTCATTACCAGAGACGCGCACAGTGCGCGTGTGTGCGCACAATACCCAGATGATTTATTAATTAATTGCTGATAAGCAGAAAATTTTAAAGATGTTTTAGGTGTAAAATCTAGTATTTTTCCGAGCCTCAAAGTTTACATGGATAGCAGACTAGTTTGCGCAACATCTCTCGCCGTCTTCAGAAACGCACAAGAAAGGCGCACAAAAAGACATCCAACGTCTGACAAAAAAACATCCAATGTCCGCTAAACACCAAGGCTGTTCGAAGGGTTTCAAACAAACGCACCAGGGAAACAAAGAAGAAGAAGAACACTATAGGTCTCCAAGTTAAAACCCGAACTTTACCTGTGATCGTGGATCGTCGCCAGCACGTCACGCATGTTAGTGCATCCCGGAGATGATGTGCCCGCAACGCGAGATTTGTTCCCCTTCTTCAGATCGGTGTGCCTGTAAGAACCACTTCCACCCAGTAAAAAAAGGCACCTGCTGCTGAACGCACTCGCACGCCCGCACCAATAACTGTTTGTGCTCCGTCAGCGGATTCCCAAGAACCACAACGGGATGGACGCGCTGCTGCGCAATGACGCACGCCATGGAAGCGTTTACAGAGCTGATCTGGATAACTGTCACGATGATGACCGCGTGTTTCACTGACGTTACACCATATTCGGGGGGAAAAAATCGTAAAAAACACATTTTTTTTTAAAAGAATAGTTCATCTTTTTCCTTGTGTTGCCAATAAAACAAAAATGAGAGAGGAACTAAAATGTACACAATCATAAGGTTCTCGTGATGGTTTTGTGACGTAGAGAAATCAACTGATAATAATCTTGTCAGTGCATGTTTAACGCTTGGCAGCAGCACTTCAAGCTGTTCTCATTTCTAACCAGCTCCAAAAGTGCTCTCCGGTTTCAGAATCGGGTCGGAGTCAGGATGGAGGACCTTTGTGCCAGAACGTTCACCTCTGACGGATGGAAGTCGACAACCCCCGGCCCCCTGCCCCCCGAGGCCTCTGCCGTGGAAATCTGTGTTTGAGTACCAAGAACGCTTCATCCAGAACGCCCCCCAGGTAAATGGAGGGGCGGTCAGTCAGGCAGTCGCTGATCCGATCTTAACTCACATGTGTACCATATCTGTTGGCGCTTGGTCTCTGCATGGTAGGGCAAGCAGAGTGCATCCAAAGGTTCGAAGCCCCCCACTGCTCGCTAACCGCCAGTCAGAATCCATGCTCAAGAATGGCTGTGATTGCCCTCCGCAGATGGTTGTATGCGCTTTCACGATGAGGCTGTTCCCTAGCTGACCTGAGCTTCTAAATAGTCTGGTGGCTCAAGCAGAACCGATGGAACATACGATGAGGAGCATCTGCAAGAAGCAATAGTTTAAAAAAAAACAATTGATTTGATTCTTTCTTCTTTTGCTGACCAACAAACATTTATTGGTCCCATTTCAAAGATATATAGCAATAAAAAGGTCAAAAAGGTGCAACTTGCTGCCTCTGAATGTGACATTTTGGCATTTTTATGATGATTTTGATATTTTCAGACATGGAGAAAAGCTCAATGGAGCATAATTGAGCTCCATCGTAAATCCACGTGAGTTCGTATCATCAGGCTTGGCTAAAAACAGAACCCTCTAAACCTTTATCTTGTGATAAAGGTCAAAGAGTAGATCTATCCATTTAGCCATGTGTTACACCAGACCCTGAAGCCCAGACCAGCATGTGTGTTGAAAGGCTACTCGGTGCTCCCTTAGCCACTGTTAATCCATTTAAATTTTAATTTTCAAAATGTCTAATTAAAACTTCAAAGTCACCCTGGTGAACTGAACCTCGTGTGCTTAAAATGCATGAAAAACCATCACATTGTCCTTGCAGTGCCTGACATGCTAACCTTAATTTAATACCTTTTGAATATCTTTGAAGTCACAGCACTTGACCTTGCCCTTGTAAAATTGTAATGCATATGAAGGGATGGATGGGAAGAGCAAGGCCACTAGCCTGAAGGCCGCCCGCCTCCCGACCTCTTCGCTCACCCCCGTGATGGATTCCCTCTTCATACAGTTCTTTGTAACGACCACTGTTGTGAGGTTTCACCCCCATCTATTCAAGCCTGCATGTTTAGTCCTTGAATCAGAGTTTTTACCACTTTGCCTTTCACCACTGGAGCTCAGCGAAGGTGCTGCTGGAAGTTTGGCCTGAAGGTTGCCACCATTGTTCATATTCAGGTAGTTGTGAGCTTTGGTGTAGACACGAATCCCTCCTAAAGCCAGTGTTTCTGTTACCCATCAATCACTCAAACAAACCTGGTAGGGCCCCAAGAGCAGGAAGTGGAATCGTCACATGAGGGGTCCATGAACAGCTTTTCATTTTATCAATAAAAAATATATTTAAAAAAATGTATAATCTAATGGGAGTTTAAGCAAGCTGTCAAATTCTAAACTGCCTTCTGTTGTGCGTCATTTACCTGCTCAGTGCTCAACAATTTTCACAACCCACCACTTTTACCAGGACAGGCTCTTTAGCTTGACGGGTTTTTTTGTTTGTTTTGTTGTGTTTTGGTTTTTTTGTAAAGTGAACTCGGCACAGAGCTGGCCGGAGAACTGATGTGTAGGAGGGTGTTTTGGTACATACAGTGCTGTTTGTTTTGGTTTTTTGTGACAGTGACACCGCCATCATGTTGTAATCTATCTGCGTTGTTACAAACCACATCTTTAGCGCAGACGCAGGTCCATAGAAACAACAATATGCAAAAACACAAAAGGCATAACAACTTAAATAAACCGTTTACAAATAAAAGCTTATGCTAACTCACTGGCCTCACTCAGATTCACTTTCAACAACTCAATGGCCTTGAGAGGTTTTTCTGTTAGCATACATGTGTTGAATGCAAACATATGACATAAACATTCAATTCTAAAAAAGCAGAGTGGCTGAAGGACATGTAGAGCGGCAACAGTTAATTCCTTATAAATCTGACCTTTTGTCATGTATCCTTCTTTGCAAGCCTGGCTCACTTCTACAAGCTTTTCATGTTAGCAGGACTTAGCGTTGCATTTTGTTGCTGGGAGTTTCTGAAGCAACACAGAGCAATAACTCTGTTTTTGCCCCAGCAGCAGCACTTTATCTATAATTCAGGGTAAGTATACAAACTGTAATTAGTTCTCTTATAGTTCTATTTTTGTCATGTTGCTTGTATGGGTTGTTTTTTTCTCTCTTAGGCTGCCAGAGAGAGGCTGTATTGTCGAGGGGTTTGGGGGCCATTTCAAGGGGTTTTGCAGTATTAATTATCTATAATGTGGTAAAATCTCTTATTGACTAAACACAACTGCAGGAATTATTGACAGATTTTACATGGACATCAAATAGAAGCCAAAATGAAAGTTTATAAGGTCACGGTGCACTGTTTTACAACATGGAAACAGGACCAATCAGTGACAGTCAAGATGGTCTCTGTTCACCCGAAGTTTTGATGTCACGAGGCAGAAAAGACGTCTTAATGATTAGATTTTAGACGTACCCTTGTAAGGACTCTCAACCTCATTATGTAGCGACTTATTGGAGGATGTGATACCAACGCGACATTACATCTACTTCACAGAAGCCACTGTGCACCCTCATTAGACAGATGCTGCAGCCAGAGGGGACCACAGCATCCGGGGTGAACGGCTCACAACGTCCTGGCTTTATTTCCACAGAAGCAGACTTGCTTGTCATTCCACCTGAGGTTAGCCAGTTAAGCCGTTATTTTTCCGCTGTTGTTAAAGTGGTTCCTGTGATGTCGCTAAAAACCTGCAACAGAAAAGGCACAATAACGAGCGTTATGTAAGACATCAAATTGCTTGTTGCGACAATATCTTCACTTCCAGAAAAAGAAATTGAGTTCAGAAAGATTCATCTGACATCTGAATGACCTATTTTAATTATTTTGTAAAACTCAATTGGACCTTTTTGCGCATTCATTATTTTGGACATAAGAGGGAGGGTTTTTTTTTTCTGTTGTTGGTGATTAATGAGGTTTGTTATTGACAAGGTTCGTTTAATAGATGTGATTGTCATCTGAAAGTCCTTGCAGCGACCACGCAGAACACGCACACGACCTTCTGACGAGGTTCATACAGAACACCCGGACGATCTGAACATCCTTTGTTATTCATCTGTAAAGTCATCGATTACCCCGCGCAAATTTTGGAAGAGGTTGATAAATATGCCTGTGATATGGATAAGAGTCTGTTTTTGTTATTCGTAATGACAGGGATGCGTGCTGGGACAAGCTGTGGGAATGTTTGACTTGAGGAAAAAGCTATTTGTTTCTTGTAAATGCAATGGAAAGGCAGCTAGAAACCAGCTGATGGATGATGGATAAAGATGGATGAATGGAAATCAATTATTTACATCCAATTCCACTGTTCCCGTTGTTCAGGTTGTTTAACTTTTTTGTAAATGATGATGATAATGATTGTGATTACTTATTTAGTTCATTTTAGTATGAAGGATAATCTATTATTCTGTCCGGGGTATGTTTATATGCATCTTTAGAAAGTCGAAAAGCACACTCAGAAACAAAGGAGAAGGAATATATTTTCCATGTACATTTTACTCCTGAAAAAAAAACTGTGCCCGTCTAATGTTTGTCTTATGCAAAAGAGAAATGTAAGACCTTGGACCCCTCAAATGAGCCAGGAAGAGAGCAGTGTGTTTGTAGTTGCTTTTTAATGTCTCTCCAACTGTTCAAAGTTACCTAAAATAGCAGGAAAATATAAATCTGTGCTCAAAGCAAAGAGCCTCAAGGGTTTCAGAGTAATGACCTTTCTAAAAAGACGAAGTTCTAATGTCTGTAAATATGATTTATAACACACAGAGAATGGATCTTTGTCAGAGTGTCTTCGAAAATAATTACTAGGAGCGTTGGTTACAACAAGCGCCAATAAGCTCCTGACGAGACGCAGGTTTTTTTGAATGAGATTTCTGCAACATCTGCATCTAATTAAAAAAAGAAATGGTGCTGATTAATGGGCACCAGAACTACCAGAGCTCACAGTTCAACACAAGGTTATGCAGAATGCAGCTGGCTGGGCTGTATTAACATGATGCATGCCGGCGTTCGCTATTCATCTGAACAAACACTAAAAGCAGTAAGTGTTCCATGCAGATAAATGAATGGCTGACAGTTTTATCTTCTGTCTTCAATGACTTGCCCTCCTCTCCTCTCCTCTCATGGCAGCTCCAATTAAAAAGATGATTAGTTTAGCTCAGCGGTAATTTAAGATACTCTGAGCTCTGCCATGGCAATTCATTAAAGTCAAAATTACATCAAAATTGTAACTGAGACTGTAAATAGTGATGACGACAAACAATGGGATCTGCTCTGATTATGGTCTGCTGGTCTTTCTGTTTGCCTGTTTACCAGGATCTCTTTGTATTATTATTATTATTATTATTATTGTGTTTCTCCTGTCTGCGTCCTCCTCTGTTTTCCTGGCAACTGTCGAGTCATTTCAGTGAAGCTTATCAGCGTCTAAATGATTTGGCCCCAATTAAACCCAGCTCCTCTTTTCCTTTAGCGCCATAGTCTCTCATTTCACCTGCTTTTCTACATGTTAGTTTTGCAAGGCTGCCATATTTGTGCTTTGCTGCTATGTCCACATTTTTCACAATGCAGGACATGTTCTCTTAATAATTGTTTAATTACGCAACTATAACAATGATTAATTGCTTTGCTAATAAACATGTAAAGCATTAAAAATCATCATAAAAAGAGAATTACTATAAAGATCCTTTAAAAATATCCACCTAGCTTCTTTTTGGGGCTGCCTGCACCTTTCCCATCTGTCATTTTGTGACGCAGGAATACACCCTGAACAGGTCTGTCACAGGACACATACACATCATTTACTCACACACTCATTTACTCACACTCCAGCGACATGTCTCACGCCTCATTACTGGACTCAAATTCGAATAAAATGCCTGTGACTTTGAACTGAATACAGTGAAGGACCTGCATGGATGTCTTAAACAAAACATGCAGCCCTGATGCTTTTCCAAATTTAGCGTGGCATCAGGCATGTACATACATGCATGACCAGGCCAGATCAGATGCATGATGCTGGAGCAGATTCCCAGAGCACCGTGAAAAACCAGACATTGAAATTAGCATCATATTCCCTAGCCAGTAGTTTTTCCTCTTTATTTTTAAGCAGGCAATGAGAGGATCAGTCATGGTCTAAACACTCACACTCTCCCTAACAACTGTCACCCTGCGCTCCTCTATCCTACAGACATGCACAGGGTAGCATTAGGCACCTCCAGGAAAAAAAAAAAAAAATCTCTAAAAATGCTCTGTGTCCTCTATCTTACTTTTTTTGGGATGATTCTAAATTCTAAAATGCACAACATAAAAATTAAAAAGCACGAGGCACAGAGTTGTTCATGTTGGCCTCTGAGTGAAGCTAAACATATGGTTTATTATTTTAATGCAAAGGGGCAGGTTTGAGTCTATTTAAGAATGCAGCAAGCATAGAAATGACTGCATTGCATGGCTCACCTGTCTTGTATTCACCATCTGTCTAATGATTTCTTATCATTTACTTTCTCTCCCTCCTATGTTTCTCCTTCACTCTTTCCTCTTTCTTTGTGTTGAGATGCTAACAAATCAGTATTGGAATCCTACCAGCGATCAGGTGATGGGATGTATGTCACGATTACCAAGTCTGTCTTGTTACCCAGAAATGTGTGGGAGACTCCAGACCCCTGACAAGTGCCAGAGAGGCTCAGTGTGGTATCATCTGAGAACAAACTCTGCCGGAGGACACGGCAGCTGTTTTTGTTTCTGCAGCCGCGCAAAAAGGAGAATGAGACACAGGCTCAGGTCCTTTACCAAAATGTTCTCATTGCTGGAATGAGAAGAGGGTCGTTAGAGATGACAAACGAGCCAAATGTCTCTTTTCCTCATTGCTGCAAGTTGAATGTTCTTTCCTGTGGGACTGATCAAGTTTAGGCGTCTGCAGCATTGCATAATCTTCCCTAAACCGCACGATTGATGTAACGAGCTACCCCATGTGGAAGACTGTGTACCCTGTTTCCTTTTTTATCCACACGCTGGACATCCATCTGGCTAGGAGTCCATTTCCAGAGAGATTTATGTACTTGATGTTTCGTCAACAGCAGTGAGCAGATTCTCCCCTCAAAATACCCTCTAATCAAAGGAGCCGAGCAGGAGAAAATGTAAAAAGCTCAGAATGAACAATTTTCCACAGCTCCAAAACACCAAAAACTGACAGTTGAAGGCTCAATGGGCGACCTATTTTGAGCATCCAATTATATTGTCTCCCATTTGTATGTTTCAGTTTTAAGCGGGTCAGGAGAAAAGATTTAAAAACTTGTTCTGTGAATTTTGTGTGTGCAGAAGGTGTTGGTTTTACTCCTTCACTTGACTCATGATTATTAAATACCCTGAGTTGTTGGATCAATTAAAAATGAATCACACAAAGCTGTTGACAGACACGCTTCAGACGGAGAAAAATGCTGCTTGCCGTGCAGGCTGAATGTTAGCCTTTTTACTGCAGGTGAATGTGAATATACAGAATCTGCTGCGGCAGCTTTAGCCTAACCAACATAGAAGACCAAATATGATAATAACTTACCTCATTAAACAAAGCAAAATCTAGTATCACCGACACAGACAGAGAGACAAAATGACTGATGACCTCCCGGTCTGTGAGCATCCATGCAAGCGGAAAAAACTGGCATCCCCAAGAACAATCTGTGACCAAACAGTTGCCCAGACATGATGAATGGACTCAAAGCAGCTGATCACAACCAAGCACCTGTCTTTCTCCGCACCTGCGTAAAAGCCAAAATATTCAGCTTTGTCCTACCTTCCTGAAACCGCTTGCTTTGATTGTGATTATGTAATCTGTAGAAAACCTTTGGTTTTTCTGGATCACCAGTACTGACAAATTCATTGCAAATCCCCAAACCAGAGAGAGGAACCAGTGGATTTGTGATGTAATGAATGATTCTGCTAAAAAAGATGGTGCTGGTCAGCAGCAGGCTCGGGATAAATGAGCCGCTGAAGTGGATGTTTGTGCAGCCGTAGTGGTGTCGGGTTTCCCCGTGTCTGTCAGCCATGGGTGAACCGCCATCTGTTCATCCTGTCATACATCACATTAACCGATTGACT
>CAAE01015016.1:451112-466225 GCA_000180735.1 Tetraodon nigroviridis
AAGAAATCAGGGAATCTTGGATTGTGGAAAATGCGGCTACTCACCTTTGGAACTACAGCAGCCAGCTGTTGGCAGCTGGACAGTATGAACAGCTTCTTCCTGCTTTTCAGACTGTGGTAGAGCTCCTCCTAAAGACTGATAATATTGGGTATGTTTAGCGTTTGAAGTTATTGCACGTTTACCTGTAGTTTTGCTCAACAGAGTTTAAAGCATCCCTCATCCATGGGCGGGCTTTTTCACCTAATGCACATAACAATTCATATTGTGTCATTAACTCCTAACATGTTTATCTCTTCCCAGACAACCTGTACTGTTGGCGCTGCTGTGTGATGCTGTAGCACGAGGAATAATTCAGCCTCTGATCAAAAATGAGACAACAAAGATGACCAGAGTTCCCAGTTCTTTAGGGCCTGCTGCAGGGCAGGATGTCCCTACGGCGCTGAAGGTATGAGTCACGAGATACATTTCTAGATTCCTCTATATATTAAATGTACTCACTAAAAAAGGAACCAGTTCATTTATTATTTGACACCTAGTACTATCCTACCAATGCATAGTGCATAGCGGTTAAGTGTGCACAATCTTATGTAACATGGGTAACATGTCCACTTGTGTTTGGCTTCTACAATCCCCTTAGGATTGCTAGTTAAACCATATTTCCTAACATTATCTGACCACAACATTATCTTCACCTTTTTTTTCCAGCATGGACTCCAGATGAAAGACTTTTTGTCAGAGAATTATTCACTTTCATGTTTGACGCAATTATTAGGAGGGTTATATTTCCTTGTCTTTTTATAGACTGTGAACTGTAAACTTAATTTTGTGATTATGTAAACTCACTGATCTGAAGGCTGGCGGAAGCCCTACAGCTACGGAAGATCTTTAGTGTGCACAGTATTATAAGCATGGCATTCAATTTAGATTTTGGTCTAACATTAGCATTTTTAATTTAACCAGATTAATTTGAGTCCTGACTTTGTTAATATCATGTTTCACTTATTAAGATTAGTTGCAATTACAAGTTGGTGTTCTTTTTTTATACTTTTTAGCTGTGTGAACAGGCACTTTGTGTATCCAGCTGCAGTCATCCGGGGAAGACGGTCCCCATAGCAGTACGGAAACAGTTATTGGCCACATGGGTTCAGATTAAGCAGCTCTTGAATCAGCAGATTGGATCACGGATGGACGCTGTCGATAAGGTAACTTTTTAGTGTGCAGAGAAGTCTCTGTTTTCGATTATAATTAGGTGCCAGCTCCACATGGGTGGGTGCTAAACCCAAGTGACATCATTTGGTCTTCTATCCGGCTGGATCCAGCAGGTTTATAATCCCAACGAGCAGGTACAAAAATACCTTGTAGCTTCACTGGAAGAGCCTGTGAAAACTATACAGTGCTCCCAAGTACATACTACAAGGAAAAAAAACCCCAAAGAAGCATTGCAAAAACAAAAAGAAAGCTAGATACACCCAGCAAGAGGAATTGTTACTTTTCTATATGCTTACTGTATTGTTTCTGAATCCAGAACAGGGTCTCTGCTGGAGGGTTTTGTGGTGGGACCAGATTATTTTGTAATAACCAAACTATAAGGGAAACCAAGAGGACATTTTGAAACAATGGACTTGGTCCTTGATTGAATAAATTGTGCTTCCTTTTGGCAAATCAGTAAATTGGATGATGTAGTACAGACCTTCTTAGTAAGGCTGGGATAATCTGACTTTGGGAATTTTTTTACCAGTTAAACCTTTTTGCAAATTGTCTAATCTAATGTTTTGTTTTGTTTTTTGATGTACATATAGGTTCCCTCATGGCTAGATGATGGGGGTTTTTTAGTTGTTTTGTTTAAATCTTGACATGTATATTTGCTAACAAAGGTCTGTTTTAAGACTTATTCTCAATTTTTCATCATCTCATTTTTCTCATGATGGGAAGTTTCTCTTTATCACCAAGCATCTGTGTAGTATTTGGAGCACATTAAATATAGAAGGGCACATGTATAATCTATAATGAATAACCATACAGCAATAATTGCACATGTTTTCTATAATTAAACTTAAGGGCTATGCAGATCTAAAGCAAATGCGCTTGTTGTCTTAATGCAGTGTGAAAATGAAGATGTGGGGGCGATGATGCGTGTGCTGGTGGGAGTGGAGATGTTTCAGTGCAACAGGAACTCAAGGCATATGGAGTTTTCCGTCCCCAGTCTCTCTGAAGTATGTCCTGCACTCTGATTACTCCTACTGCTATCTACAAACGCTATCTGATCACATTTCAGTTCATTCGAATACCTTTTGAGTTTTAAATTTATGTAACAAAAAAATTGCTGCTAACATGGTTCAAGAGATGCTGCCAAACGGAATTTCATTGTATCCTTTACAATGACAATAAAGCTGCTTCTTCCCTAAATGTCCACATTCTGACTGTAGGGTTAAAATATAGAATTAGGATTTCAGTTTCTGTTTTTTCTTTGTTAATATTTGCTAAAAATAATCATTTAAATTCTCAGATGAGGGTCATTTGGTTGTGTTATATAATTGTATACATCCGATATTTAGGAATATTTTAATCAGAATAATCAGCCTACTTTAATTCCTAAATTTTGATAGTACTAATATCAGCACATTTACTCAGACTTAATTATCTAAATATTTCTAAGACACCTTTCCCTCTTTCACTTTATTATTATCTTTAATGATGTTCTACCGTTTTCCCAGAATTATTATCATTAGAAAACATCTTGCCAGGATCTCTTTGGTTATTAAAACTTCATTGGGGTGACAGGTGCTGAAGAATATCTCTACTAAGGCCC
The DNA here is from genome assembly GCA_000180735.1 of Tetraodon nigroviridis. NCBI lineage: Eukaryota > Metazoa > Chordata > Actinopteri > Tetraodontiformes > Tetraodontidae > Tetraodon > Tetraodon nigroviridis. The sequence continues at coordinate 453,922 of CAAE01015016.1, forward strand.
TTTTATGTCCTGTTTCACTCACTTTTTTTCTCTGTCTCTTTCTAATCACTCCCTTCCCCTCTCATCTTTCCCACTTTTGCCAACCTTTGATCTTCTGCATACCTCTCCTGTCTTCTCCCTTCTCAAATCATGTCTTCATTTCTGCCCCTGCATCTGCCGTCCTCTGCGTCCGTCCTTCTTTCCCTCCTTCCCCTCTCGTCTGCCTACCTGAAGCTGGTGAAGATGACATCTGGATGCAGCTGGTCGGATGCCCTGGTTCAGCTGCAGGTGTGGTGCCAGCTGGCCACCTTCTGTTATGAAGCTGAAGAACACGGCCTGCTGCTGCAGAGCACAGAGAACGCGCTGGCGCTGGAGGAAGCAGCAGCAACGAGCCTCATCAAAACCCCCTTTGTTTTGTAAGTTTAGTCAAACATTGTAGATCATTTATGATTATAATATGCCACATGGCGTTTCCCAGATGATGGATGACTTTGTACTTGGATGCTTTTTTTCCTACCAGCCATTTCCTTTATAATTGGGTTAATTTACTGGCTGGTTTTGCTGACCTGTGTCCCTACTGTAGGTATGGCCTGGCTGCAGTGAGTGAGCTGCTGAGCACTGTGGTGTGTCTGAAGGGTTTGACGTTAATCCACATGTCCAATGGAGGTTTCCAAGTCTACAAGGAGGCCATGACGGAGTTCCTGTCCAGTGTTAGGTGATGATCGCCTGCCTAAAAACGAAATATTTTTACAATTTGCTAACATTTTTGTCATCCTCTCTCATTTCATAGCTATGCAGAAAAGGCTGAGAATCCATCTCTGTGTGTCACAGCTGCAACACACTTCTGGAACACTTGTCTACCTTTCATACACATTCCAGAAGAACGACGCCAGCTTCAAGAGTCCCTGGAGAAGATCCTGCTTGCTCTCATTCAAACCAGGACCAGCTACGTAAATGTATAATTACCTCCACAGTGACTTTGTAGGTTCTCAATCATCCAGGTCATAGTTATCCAAGAGCAGACTTTGAACTGATGAAGACTTTTGGATAGAAGGGGAAACATTTTCAAGGAAACCCTAAACAAGTCCAGATGAACACAAAGTCTGCTCTTGGATACCTCCACAGTCCAATTTAAACAGTCAATTTAGTCAAAAGAACAGGGGCTTTTTGCTAAGATGAGTTAAAAGAAAACAAGAGACAATACATTACTTGTTTTAATTACTTTTTCAATTGGCTGAATTCTGAATGTTTTAAATAGGTCCTAAAGTTTTTTAAAATCCTACAGAAACAGATAATCACATTGTGCATACTGGTTTGTTTGATTGTTTAAATCATTGCAAGCAGGATAGAGCATCATAATAGGATTATATAATGACAATAAAGGACTTATCTATCTATCTATCTATCTATCTATCTATCTATCTAAAAATACCTGGATACATACATACATACATACATTTTCTCTACTACTATATATGATATATAAGAATTGAGCTTTGCAGACACCAGATTAGCAGTAACAGTCTTTGGGTCACACACAAGGAAAGGTCGGGAGCACCTCACCTCTCATGGTAGATAGTGAGCCGCTCTGTGAGCCACATACAGCACCAGTAACACGCATGTCCCCATTTTCACAGAAACATTATGTTGACTTGGTGTGAAATTGGAGTGGTAATACTTGTACTTTGCATATCCAAAACAGAGGATGCAGAAGGGCTTATTTTCCTTAAAAGCAGTGCCACATGGGTGTCCCTTAGATGATGCAACGGGTGAGTGATTCATGGAAATCAGTCGTGTGTGTGTGTGTTTTTTTATAGTCTCTCTCGTGGTGAAGGAAATGGCCTCTTTGATTTTGCTTTCTGGTGAAATGCCATTTGCATTTCAAAGTCTGTTTCCAATTTAATACACACTGCCTAAAATGAACGCAGAGACAAACTATGCTTTATTTTAGAACAATGACATCCCATATTTTATTGCAAATTGTACAAAGAAACACATAAAAGCTATAATTGTCATTGTCTTTAAAATAATACTAGTTACATTTTCAAATGTGAAATTAAACAAAATTAAAATATCAGGTGGGAGATGCTAAAATAAAACCTAGCTAATTACCGGTACACAATATACCGGTAGTCTTTAAATGGTGCTTGGATTACAAAGTTCTGACATCTCATGTGTTTTTAAGTACATAAGTAATATGGATATTTTGCTATCACAGATCTTTTACATTATTTTAATATGTTGGCATAATTACATGCCAAATGTATTATATAATATGTAAAAATAAGGATTAGGACGATAAAATCCAACGTTCTGTGTTTACATCTCAACAGACCAACAGAACGTAACTCTTAGAGCAGCAATCTACATTGTTCTGCTACATAACTGTATCGATAAATCGGACTGGAAAGGTGCTCTGGAGCTCCTGGCCAAGGCCATTAGAGACACACCGTGCACCAGACAGCAGTCGTGAGTATATTATGCACACAGCAGAGCTTTATTGATAACCAAAGGTTCACAAAAGATACTTTCTGCATATTTCTTTTCTTTTTTCACAGTGTTCTGCAAGGACACAGAATCTTGGTGAAAGCACGATGCGAGGAAAACATAATAAATGACATGCGAAAGGTGCAAAAAGAAGGAGAAACGAACTGTTCATCATTGTGGCATCAGGCAGCGCTTTGTGCTGTAAACGTAACCCAGAAACGTGCATACTACGAAAGCTGTATCACCTCTTTTAAGGTATTACACTCTACTCTGACACTATTATGAATCTTAAAGCAAACATTTCTATACAATTTATTTTAAGTCACTCTACCGCCATCACGTGGTTTTTATGTGCCGTTACACTACATCCTTAAATCACTTGGACCCCTCACTCTGCACTTTTAGGATAACCTTTAAATGAATGACTGTGTCTCTAGTCAATTCAGTTTAACCGAACTATCACTTTTGTGTGTATTTGTGAACAGAGCGCAGAGACTCAGTGGCAGAAGGCGAATGTTCTTTTGGAATTCGGAGAGTGGTTGTACTGGCAGAATGTTTCCAAAGATGATGGTCAGCAGCAGGTTCACTTGGCCATTGACACCCTGCTACAGATGGAAGGTGACACGACTGGTGAAGAAGGTATTACTTGCTTCTTTAGAACAAAACTTCCCTTATTAGTTGAAGTAATAATTACAATATTATTATCAAATAATAATGATATAACTATCATATAACGTATTAAGTAGATGCAAAAACATCTTGATATTTCTCTTTGTTAATGGTAAACATAAACCCAGTTATTTCTGGCATTTATTTCATCGTGGTCTAAGTCTGTAGTCCCAAATGACTTTTGTTTTAATTTCACTAAATGTTCCCTAACCTTGATTTGCCTTTCTGTATATATGAGAACTTATTGTACCCACATTTACAAGATAGCAGCATTTTACAATAAGTGAGGTCATTTATTTTATCAAAATGTCTTTGTTTGGTAACAGTGGTGAAAAAAAATCCTTAACACTGAATTAGATAGTTCCAGTAAGACTTTTATGTTCACATATGAAAACCCTTAATTCTAGATGACGCGTCCAAACCAGAGGATTTGGGCTCGTTGAAATGTAAGCCCTTAGACGGCTTCCAGGATTTGCTATTCCCACAAAGTTTGGCTCATCTGAAGGACGTGCGATGCCTTGACAGCCTAGTGCGAGCACATGTGCTGCTTGCTGTCATGGCTGACAGGACATCACCTGAGCATCAGCTGAACCTGCTTCGAGCGTTCACCTTTGTGCTTCAAATATGGCAGGTACCGCCACCTTTGTCACCTTATCACAACAGTTAACACTTCGGGCATTGTTTAGGGTCTTTTTTTAACCAAATGTGAAAAATACAGCTTTGCCCAATGTGTGTTCTTCCAGGTTTCCATGGCAACGCCTCAGATTTCCTCGGAGATTAAAAAAAATCAGAAACCACTGGCTTCCCCCTCGGATAGATCCAGAACAGGCAAAGGCAAAAACGTGAAAGACGTAAGACTTCTGGCTGAACTAGCATGTTAACGTTCCCTTGTGGTAACCTTCTGTGACTGACCTGCATGGAAGAACGATTCTGTCAAACATTTAATGGCTGTAAGCGCGGAATATGATCTTTAAACGTGTGAATTCCTTATCAGAACACCCTTGTTGTATGTTTTGTAGACCCCTTCTGGAAGAGACAGATCTGAACCTCCCATACTAAATCAGACACTTCCTAATACCGTAAAGGGTTGGGCTGAATATGTCTGCCCTGAGCATGCCAGACAGATCTTTGGAACCAGCCGTGACCTCTGCTGCATCAGTACGCACAGCATTACCAACCAGGCAAGAACATACGAGAGGTTTTTTTGATTGTTTTGTTTTAAAACTGTGATGCCAATCTATTAGATCTTTCTTTTAAAGAAAGTCAGTGGTCAAAAAAGTGGGAATGCATTTGTCAGTCACCTGGGGTCTAACTACATTAGTGGGACAGTTGAAGTGTGTTTTGAATTAAATGTGGTAAAATGAAAATAAGAAAGGATCCAAAAAAAATATATATATTACAGCAAAAAGTTGGCATCGTACAGAAGCTCGTCAAGTCTATTAGTGGCTAAAACTTTGTCTCCATTTGCTTTTGCGCTTGTACTGCTGTAGACCCGGAGCCTGTACTTCCTCAGCCTTCTTCAGGAAGAGCTTCAGTCGCTCTCACTCGGTCACCTGACTCTTCCCATCCTACATCTTGCAGAGAGCATTTCCTCCGAGCTCCTAGGCTGTCGGAGCCTCTCTGACCTCTACAGACTTAAGTAAACGCTGACTCCTAAACGAATAGTAAAGATTTAAGGCCTTTTGTGGCTCGTCTGGGACCATTTGCCCACTTATGTCATGCTACAAAAATTCTCACTTCTCATTTTTGTGTCATATTGCATAAACTATTTACTATCTTTTTGTGTTTCCTGCTTTTCAGAATTGTGAAGACCTGCTGTCATTTCGGTTTGGAGATGCATTGTCCATATCAAGAAAAGATCATAAATGTGACTGGAATCTGTGAGCAAGAACTGATAGAGTAAGCAAACTATCAAAAATAAAGACACTTGTAGAATTTTAATTGAAGAAATGACAGCGACGTTACATTCATGAACACAGGTGCCGTAAAGCTGTTGTTCTCGCACAGCAAAGGAGGGACTATTGCAACAGTGAGGTCAGTCTGCTCAAAAAAAATACAGTAAATGTCTCTACATTTATTTGCATTTTCAATTGAATATCAGGAATAGTTTTTTTCCTTTTATCAATGTAAATTGAATTTTCTTCAAATTTGTCCTGATATGTTGAATTTATAATAGAATGTTAAATTTAACACTGATTTTGGTAGATACAGATTAAAGCTACCTTTGTAAGACATTGAAGGATTGTAATATGGTCAAAAATCTAAAAACCTCTAAATACAGCTCATTTAAAGTGGAGTAGGCTGATCCAAAGTGCAACGGCGACACCTACTGGGAAATTTTGTTTATGCACGATAGTAAAGTTCTAGTGTTTAAACTCCTGTTTCAGGATCTCGGGGAGGGATTGATGGGTCATTCTGGGCCAGAGAATAGGCATGTGAATACTCAGGATATCTGGGTGGACAAAGCTAAGGTCTGTATCAGCATGGGGCTTTATCAAGCAGCCTGGGAGCTTCTCTCAGAGGCCTCTTTGGTGTCTGTGGTAAGTTATATATAGTAAATATAAATAGATAGCACTTACAATAATACTATGACTTTTTTCATAAATACGCTGTTTATAATCAGGAACTCCGAGATCACAAAACACTGGCAAAAACTCTGCTGACTCAAGCCAGTCTAGCTTGTGCAGAGAACAAGTTTGAGCAGGCTCTAATCTTCCTGGACAAAGCCCAGGTCCTGGAAGGGGATGAGAACTTCTGGTACCAGCTCACCCTTACTTTTGTCAAAGCTGTAGCCGGGCAAAGGCAAATGGATGCCCATATCCAGGTAAACGTATACCATCTAAGTAACAATAATGATGATGATAACATCAAATAATGTTGTAAAGTTGTGCTAAAAGGTCTTCTCCCCACAGATTAATCAGATCATAAATCAAGGTTGTGAGGCTCTGAAAATAATCCTGGAACAGCAGATAAAGCCAGTCTCTAAAATCAAATTTCTGATCACTTCATTACAGATGAGGTAAGCCTACAGGACTGAGGAAGGGCCTCACAATAAATATAAAGTAAATTCATTGTAATTGTAACATATATTTTCAACTAATGTTCACACTTACAGCACATGCAGACTAAACCACTGACATACTGACACATATGATGTATATAGTTAAAACTATGTATTTTGTATTCCAGAGGAGCTGTTGAATGCGTACGTGTCCTTGGTAGTGATGAACCTGGAGAGACACTCAGCACAAAGGTCGTCCAGAGTCTACCGGCTACGTATGAGAGGCTCAGAGAGTGTGCCGGTGTTTTCACCCAGCTCGGCTATGGAGAACATGCAGCTGAGGCCCATAAAGAATGTGCATATTTTCTAAGGTCAGTCGCTCCGCACTTAAAGCAGAGCTCAACTGGAACTACAAATGTGATACATTATGAACTTTCTCATAATGTTGAGAAAAAAGTAAAGTTCTTGTTTGATGGTGTGTATAGGTGGGGAATTTGCCAGCAAAAAAAAATAGAGAATTGCTTTGAGTCTAATTTTACATTTAAACTTTAAAAAAAAAAAAATCCTACTAATATAAATACTTGTACTGTGTACAGATATGAAAGATTAGATAATATTCCACAAATGTATAAGCAATAAATGGTTTTCAGGACAGATGAGAAAGTCAGATGTTACCTATATTTCATTTTAAAAAACATTACAGAAATTATTATAGTTAAATTTGAAACTTGTGTGACTGTTTTTACCCATATGTAAAACTCTTTAGAGATGTGATCAGTTACTCTGTTCGTTTCTCCCAACACAGCTGTTCTGTATTTATCACTACTGGTTTTGATCTACAGACTTTTGGCTAACAACGCTGCGGATGTGGAGGACAAACAACACTTCCTGCTGGAAGGTCTCTCTCAAATCCAGCTTGCTGTTTCGCAGCAGGAACAGGTGGTGCTGAATGTCCAAACACTGATCCCGTCCCAGTCTGAGGTAGGTTAATGATGGATGGATGGATGAATGGATGGCAGCCTTTTTTTTTTTTTGCTGAAGAAATTAAAAAAGAAATTCATGAAACAGGACTCAAAGATGCTGTAAATTCTCCTACCAAAGGCAGGATTTTAGCTGGTGCCTATCAGTCGATGGTGCTACTCTTTGACTGCAGCCGTATCAGTAAAGTGCAGCGCAGTTTTCCCCTTCGTCGTCAGATCCCTTTTCTTTCCTCATTGCTTGTTTTCATAGGTGCATGTGTTTGAGTTTCCGTGTGGCTTCACCTTTTCAATATTTCTGGTGTCTTCCGCCGCATCAGAGTCATAGGCTGTCACTGGAATCCGTGAAGCAGCTGCAGCATCTGCGTATAGCTCTGGCTGAGTATAGTCTGGCCATGCTGGGGGAGCAGTGCGCTGAGAAAACCCGTCAGGCTCGAGCCCGGGAGAGGATGACTTCTGCTGAAAAAGCCCTGGAGGAGTTTCTCCGCTGCGCACCTGAGCCCAACTCCACAGAAGAGGTTAGACTGTGCACGCCCAGGTCATTATCAGTTAGACCCAGAGTTTTGTGGACACGTTTCTTTCATCTAGTTAGGTGACACCGATCCCAATTTGTGCATTTTTTTAAATCTTAAAAAGCCCATTTTTTTTTAGTTAAATCAGTAATATTTTGGTCTTGTGCTCATTTAAAAAAAGAATCCGGTTTTCATCCCTGAGTTTTCCACACACGCTTTTGGTTCAGAGTCATGGGAACATGTTTTAAACAGATAAGATGTGTCAGTGAACTCTAACTTAGACTGTGAAATATTAATAACGTGCTCATGTTAGGCGTTCTCCATGTACAGTGCACATGTTCTCAGGAACAGTGAAATGCACCTAAAGCTTTTTACATATAGGGTGCAGAACAGTAGCTGCAGTTCTATTTCCTCTCCCTCACCCTTGCCTCTATGTAAACAGCACAGAGAACTTATTGTTATTGTGATTAATTTTACCCGGTTTTTTTTCCTGCAAAGTGAAAAAAAGTAGAACAATGTAGAACATATATTATATCACAGAATAAATGAATTATAGCGCAAGTACACTGCTTGCGGAGCATGTTTTTGACCTTGTATGCTTTTTCCCTTGTATATTGTCCAGAAATGGATGAGTGTGGGACTGACCTTGGAACAGGTGGTGCTGGAGCAGCTGTCTGCTGTGGATTCTCAATCCCAGGACATTGAGACCAACGCTTACTGCCTTCACCTAAGGGGACGATTCTTCAGAATGCTGGCTGTGCTCGAGGATCCCCTTTCTCTTTGTGCTCTCTGGGACTGTCACAGACAGGTAAATAGTCGAAGTTTTCCTTCCACAGACTATTAAAGAGCTAACATGGCAATATTCACGTTTATTTATTCGCCTTTTTAAGGTTAAATGATGATATTTGTTGGATTAAACACATCAGTGAAATACATCACCACAAAATTGGAAAGCACATTGAAAATAAATTACCGGTATAAAGAAATATCCATCATGTCATGCTTTAGAATGGCTGATGGATTGCTTTTAGAAAAGAACGTGGAAAAGAGATAGAATTGGGTTAAGGTTAGGGTTAGGGTCAGGGGGAATAGTTAGGATGGTTATGGTAATTCGCTCACCACAAAACTTACATACCAGAAAGAATTTACTTATAATGAACATGGGTTAATATAATTATGTGTTACTCTTTGGGGATTTTCTTCTTGTATCTTTGGTGGGTCCTAATGCCAAAGTACATACACTCGAATGGACAAATACCAGAAAAAAGGTTAGATGTGGAGAAAGCTTACAAGGATTAGAGAGACCAATGTCTTCTCACATCATTAAAAAGAGAAAAGCTCATGATTTCACGGTTCATGGCGTTACTATTCTGTGATCTTCTTCAGCCCTGCTCTGACCCTGAAGTTTCTTTTATGGAGCGAGGGGCCTCAAAAATGGAAGCCGATAAAGTGTCAGACGGAAAAAAGCCAAGTGTGACCTCTGCCAAAAGCGAAGATCTGCAGGTACATATCTCCCGACAGCAGCCACATTGATTCTGACTTGTTTTTAATCTCAGCTCTTTTTACTGAGATTCACATCAAAACTCAACTCTGGAGAGCTTCTCCTGTGTCTAACCATTCCACTCTGCTTGGGCCTCCTTTGTCTAAGAAGTCTGTGAGACTCAAATACATCATCATTATTAACATATGGTTACTTTGATCGTCATGTCATTATTTTATATCAAAAGTATTATCAAATATTGTCAACGTACCAGAGTATTCTCTCTGCAACCGCAGCCTTTATTTTTTTTTGGTAATTACAACAGTTTTGAAGGTGCCTGGGGGTTTGGGTAACCTGTATTTGGTTCATTTTGTTTGACTCTAATGTCCCTTTAGCAGAACAGGTGTAGAGCCCAGGAGCTGTTGTCAGATGCCAGTCAGGCTTTGGCAGAGGCCATCAGCCTGTGTCTCCAACACAAGCTGCCCGCCACCATTCTGGCAGATGCCTCTCTCACCATGGTGGAATGTCATGGACAGTGGGACCCTGTGCTGGCTGGGCAACATCTTGCCCTCTTCCAGGTAGAATGATGATACAACATATATCCTGCTACGTTTATGTTGTCTAAATATTTTCCTATTTTACTACTACTGCTCTGCAAAGAGCATACAGTTTTTGACTTTGAGGCATGTGTCATAACTGAAAATTTTAGTATTAAGATAACACTATTGCAATGTGCAGTCTAAGCATACACAACATTGGTTAAACATACTATATAGTAGAAATCAATGTTCACCGTGAGGTTTTACTTTCATTCTCATGTGAAAGGTTCTACATATTTAATATCATGCCGAGTAGAGGTACATGTGGCCATAAAAAGGCAGGGTTTTATTTAATCATAAGGCTAAAAGATGAAGAACGTAGACGTAAAAATGTTCCAGTTTTACTTGAAGTTAGGCACAGCATAGTCCCTTTGGTAAGGCTTTATATTACAGCCCTTGTAATGGGCACTAAGGTTTTTATAAGATGCACTAAAAACACTATTATGTGTTTATAAGACCACAGGAGCCCTAATAAAGGCCCTTATATGTCTATAGGATGCTTAGTAAACATCAGGTCTTTATAGGACTATATAAGCGTTGAGACAGGTAATTCAAGACAGTAAAATCAATATATGATACACATAATATGATATGTAATACGATTTAGAGTGCCAGGTTTTTACTTAGTAAAAGCCTAAAAAAAGTGCAAGTAAACTCATCCTGTGATGTATTCTATAGATCTTTGATATAAAAAACATTTAGGATCTTATTAGGCTTAAGTAGTCCTATTAACACATAACTGTGTTAACGTGCAAGTTAAGAAAACCTTTTTAGTCATTTTACAAGGACCGTAATATCCAGCTAAAGTTACCGTCTTTTCATCTCTACCCAGTCGTGATGTCTATAGTCCATCAACAACTGCAGTTCCTGTCTTTACCCACCATTCCTACGCCTGAGTTTCGTCTTTTGTTTGTCCACTCAGAGTTGTTGCACCGCTTCTGCAATGGCTGACGTGCTAAGTTGTGCCTGTGCAGACACCAGCACGTCTCAGCTCTCAGCTCTGTTCAACCTTCACAAGAATGTGTCGGTCCTACAGAAAGAAAGGTCCAGTAAAATGATAAAAGAAGTGGAAGATTTCCTCAGTAGACTTTCCAAGGTACCCAGTCGCAAACCCTCCCCTTCCCTTAATGATTAATGGATGCTGTCATATGCATCTTCCCTCCTGGGATATATAGGTGCTGTAATAGCCAGGGCAGTGAATGTACAGTAGGATTGCAGTCAGACATTACCAGTACACGGTTTTTTATGTTTTAGATAAAACAGGAGTGTAACCCATTGCTATTTTTATTGCTATAAAAACAACCATAAAAACAACCTTTATGTATTTTTATGCTTTTCTAAAGTATTTCAGTATGGAAAGTCTGGAATGGTGCGCCCTGATAGAAATGTTATTACACACATATTGCAATTTTTTTCATTCCATAATTGTCATAACATGTCTACATTTTCATTATTTAGAAATTTTGAGATCATTGTTTGCCCTGCTGGTAATACAGCATTTTTACTGCATTTAGTTCTATATAATTGAAACCGTTCAATCAACAGCTCTTAAACCGGTAAAATCAAAGCAGGTCATTAACAACCACTTGTAGTGCTCAAGCAATCCGATCGAATTCATTCAGAAGTTGCATTATTAAAGGTTTAATTAACCTTTACCTAATTATTTTCATAATTGGTCCAGATTGAAAGCTCTCCTGTTTGCTGATGTGCTAGTTGTAAAGTTAGTGATTGTTTTAGAATCTGCTGTTAACTGTGATTTTGATTTATGAATTACAGTCTTCCACCCTCTTCACCATCAGTCCCAATCACTCAAATATCCTTGCCAAACTTCCATCCAACCTGAAGATCCTGCTGCTTCAACACTCAAAAGATGGGTAAATCCTCTTTTTAGGTTTTTCCTCTTTCTCTTTCCCTTCTTTACTGTCCTGTTTGCTCGTGTTCTCACCTTCTTATGACTGTGGGAAAGTGTTTAATGTGTAAAGAGTAAAGATAACACATGGTGACGCGATTTTGCTTCAGGTCAGAGCTGTATGGAGCTTTCTTTGAGAAGGACAATGGAAATCACAATGGAAAAAATGTGAACGATAAAGGTGAAGTATTGATCATTTATTGGTTATTGTTGTTTACTCTATACCAGGGATGTCCTAACTAATCCACAAAGGGCCGTGTGGCTGCAGGTTTTTGTTCCAATCAGTTAGGTGCACACAGTTTGACCAATCAGCTGCCCAAAGACTTGTCAGGTGATTAAATGAGTTCACCCTGGTGTGCCATTGCTTGGTTGGAACAAAAACCTGCAGCAACAAGGCCCTTTGTGGAATAGTCTGGACATCCCTGGTCTATAGGAACACAATAACTTGATGTAAAGTTTGGTTTTAAATGAAGTTGAGGGTAAAGGAAAAGCTGTCAGCATGTAGAACAGCGGTAGCCTCTTTGGTAGCCTAGCATGGAAAACGTATTGATAACTCATCAGAGGATGTTATGTTACAGTAAAATATGCCAAAAAATGACCAAATTATGTAGAATATGTGTAGACTTATCAATGATAAATGGATATCTTTAGAAAATATGTGAGTAGAGGTGCTCGTAGGGACCAATTGAAT
>CAAE01015016.1:466563-489950 GCA_000180735.1 Tetraodon nigroviridis
AACCTAGCATGCTCCAGGGGGGCCAAGGTGTCAGTTTGCCCGCAGGCTCTGCAGGCACTCAGGGAGCAGTGTGTGGCCTTCAGCCACGAGAAGAGCCAGGGCTTCCACGAGGAGGCTGGAGATGACAAACCTCAGGTTTTTCCATTTGTCTTGTTGTAGATGTTTTCTCTGCAGTATACAAAGTTCCACACTTTTTGTATTGTGTTATGATAAAGTTTCCATTTCCTTTCTCTTCTTTAGAACAATGTTTTTGAAGAAACATTTGAAGCTAGCTTCAAAAGTGTTGTACAACATATGGAGGACTATATGAATCCACTTCTTTCACAGTTTGACTTCTGTTTCTCAAGGTAAAATACTGCAGATTCCGCTACCCTGAGGCCTGATATCTTCCTAAATAGCAATGTCATTAAGGAAATAAATGAATTCCCAATATACATCATTTTCTTTAAACCAAACTAATAGTGTGTATACTCTTTCGTCCGTCACTTTTAGTTATATATGTACAAACCAGTTCTTTCACCAATTACATCAGATCGATAACGGCATTAACATCTGGGAATAGTGGTGAAGTATATCTCGAGTTTCTTGATTGAAACATTTTCTCACCTCTCTTAGGCCCCAGGATGGCTCATCAACATCATCTGAGTCCAGCAAAACCACAGAAAGAGAGAGAACCAGCCCAGCTAAAGGTAGGCTTGTTCATGACACCCTCAGGGTCACTGTCCAAATCTTTGATATATATCACATTACACACACCTCCAACATGTACTGTAATTCTTATCTCTACATTATCATTATCATGTTTGTATTCAGGATAGCTGTAGATATCCCTCAGGATAGAGCCATTGCCCGTTATTTATTCAACATGATATAGTTTGATTTACAGACACCACATAGATGAAAATGTGAGGCAAAGTGAGATGTGAGATGTGAGATGTGCTATGCACCAGAAACACTACCTACCAGAGATATAACCGCCCAAGATGTCAGAACAACTCTGTTCAGTTCAAAAGTCAAAAACAGTAAATTGTAAATTGTAGCTATTTAAAAAAAGTTATTATTTTGCATTTTGTGTGTACGTATGGATGTGCTCACCCACAGAACCAGAGAACCAGTACTTGGTTTTGCTGGCAGACATGATGCTGATGGACTTGCCTTTGGAGGCTTTGTCCGTTCTGCGGGACGACAGCCTGTGTTCTTTGTCACGAGACTTCTCCCTGCAGCTCCTTCACAGCCGTTTGCGCGATCAACCACAAAAAGGTACTGGGTACTTTTGTCTAAAACTATTACGTCACAAAATTATCTCTCTGTCTGCTGCATTTTCCTTTATCGGGGACATGAGAAACCATCGCCAGGGCTAAAATGCAGAGACAATTTGAACCTTGTTGTAAGTGCTGATGACTGCAGCACCGTGCAGGGCTGGTTTGGTGCAGCTGTTTTAGGGTTTAAACTCACACCGTGCCGTACATTAGTTCCCATCCACCTTTTAATAAACACAGATTAGACTTCGGGTGTCATCCACATCATTTGTTCAGGACAGAAAGGTCAACCCACATCCTGCTGGCATGTACAAGTTCATGCACACATCCTTGAACGCCACGGCTGGCCTTGCTGAGGAGGATGTTCAGTAAAAGGGGCACATTTTTTATTAGCTGAAATGGCGGCCCTTTGTTTTAATTTATCTTATTTGCGATTCAATCATGCACAGTGGTGTTTTAAAAAAATATATACTAAGCAAAAAAAGCAGCATTTTCTGCGTCAAAAACTATCATTTGTACATTAGGATTTATCACTCAAAAATGTAATGATTTGAAGATAAAAGTTATGCTCTTTTCCTTTTTTATTTTCTTCTAGTTTTGGCTAATCACTGGGGTTTTTTTGGGACATGGGATCAAAAACATTTTCTGTCACCTCATCTTTGAGAACATGACCTACATGTATCTGATGTAGGGGATAGTTGCGTTTTGCTTGACACATTTTGCAGCTGCAGTCACTGTGCAAATTAATATATGTAAGGAAATGAAATAAAGATAGAAAAAGCCCCCAAACTGAATATGTTTTACCTTTTAAAAGGTTGAATCATTTGCATAACTTGAGTATTCAAAGGCTACCATGACACTTACCATGAGACTGTGTGTGTGTGTGTGTGTGTGTGTGTGTGTGTGTGTGTGTGTGTGTGTGCGCACAATTGTGCCCTTGTGCGCTTGTACTTGGTACATACTGAGTCTGCAGTCTTTTATCACAGTCATAGTTTCATCACACATCACAGTTTATAATTACATACTAGTGTATACACACAGCCAGGCATTTTATAAAAAATGTGAGTATAGGAACTGTTTAAAAATAATGAAATGTTGTGTCAGTGTGAGTTTCGGAAGGTGGTTTTGTTTTCTCTGCCTCCACTGCCACATTTGCTGACAGCTGCCGTTCATTAAGATGCTAAAATCGGTGGATAGACTTCTGAGAATCTTTGATACCGAGTTTATTACTGAGATTTCTTTCATTCAACAATATGGGATGTTGGTATGCATGCAGTGAAAACTGTTGTGTGACCTTGTTAAATACACACAGGGATTAAGTGGTTTCATCAGATAATCCCATTTTCAAACAGATAATCCCTGTTTCAGCTCCGAGAAAAACTACCCCTGTGCAAGATGGAAGTTCTAGCCAACAGAACCACATGATCCACCAAAAGCAGATAAATTAAGTGTGAGCCCCCCCCTCAGGGACACTCTTCTCCCCGCAGATACACACTGAGATCCGTGTCCATGTTTATCACAAACATGTTGCAGACAAGGCCTAACCTTGGCAGCGTCCAACCAAGGTTGCCCCATGCTCCTTATCTAATGAATAGTCAGTGCTGTCGTTTTTGGGAGGATAACAAATGTGGTACCCATGAGGAAACTTTCCAACTCTTCTACAGGTTCAATCAGTAATGTCTTTTACTTTGTATACTAAAGTTATGCTGAAGAGTTTCTATCTCCTGGCTCCAATATGCTGGCAGTAGATGTACCCCACAGATGCATGAGGGCACTAAATCTGCTCTGTTTGTAGCAGCTGCAAGTGACACCAAAACGGAGATCAAGGGTGGAAAAAAGACTAAGGGGAAGAAAAATCAAAGTCAAGTCATCAAAGAGGTGAGTTCAGGAAATGAATCTTGACCTGTCGGAGACAGCCAGCAGGTATTACACACTACCATCATGAGCACTCTGTTAGCTCTTCTTGGTTTTTTCATGACACTTTTTCTATTTTCTTAACCGTAACGTTAGTCATATATCCCTTCTTTTTTTCCTCCACACCATCACTTGTCTTTATGCTTCTGTTTCACCTGCTCATTTGTAAAATCTAACAGCCCATCTGCATTTTCTGTTATGTAACGGTTCATTGTTTAAACTGTAATAACTTTTTTTTCCCAATATTTAACCAGACACCTGAGCTGGTACTGCCTTCCAACACCTTCCCAGTGGACCTACAAAACTTTAAATGTATCCTTTTTTGATAATGTTATTTACTACCCTGTCCATGTAATAAGCATTAATAAGCGTTTTATAACATGTTTATAACAGCATTATGTGTTAATAAACTACATAAACCATTATAGACTATACATACTATAAAGACCCCTATTAGTTTTTATAGAGTGCTTATTAAACATGATTTTAAAAGACAATATAAACAATGAGACAGTTAATTCAAGACAAGAATAATTATACATTATGATATGTAGTACAATTTTAAAGTGCCAGTTTATTACTTGGGAAAAGCTTATTGAACGCACCTAAACTCATGATGGGGGCCTTATTAAGGCCTGTGTAGCCTTATAAACTTACAAGGACACTGATGTTCACTTTATAAAGTGCCTATTACATATTTGTTAAATATGCCAAATAGCCCCATGTGTTTGGTCATTTTTTGATGTGTATCATTTTATACAGACTGTCTTAACCTCCTATGACAGATATCGTTGACCCTAACAATAAAGGCATCTTTAGTAAGTAATTACAACCTTGTGCACTACACCTTTACTCACAACGTTCATCAGGTGTAATTGTCCTATTGCTGTCCCCAGTGGTAGAATCCATACTCCTTTTTCATTTTATTTGTCTACAGAAGGAACCAGTCTTAGCTTGTGGATGCAGCAGGTTTTGGACAAGCACCACCAGTTAACGCATGCGTGGAAAGGCTTCCTGGGCAGCCAGCGGAAACCCAGGTGAGGACCATGAAGAACAATCTGGAGAGCCCATCTTTCCGGTTTTCCCGCTCACTTATTCACCTGTTCCTGTTTTCTCTGTCTCTTTATGTTCGAATATGGATCCAGCCAGTCTGAGGTGGAGCAGCTACTGTGCACATGCAGTGGATTCCTCTACCTCGGGATGGAGCACTTTGGAACAACCATCCCACCTGCCAAAATAGCTGCACTCAACATGTCTGGTATTGCACGAGCATACATGGTTGTACCAAGCACACAGGATCTAAGCGAACGTTCTCTGTGGGATTTTAAATGTTGGGGTTTGTATGAGAGAATCATAGTGTGCCGTGGTTACTCGTTTGCCCAAGTTCCTGTTATCCCAGTAACATGTGCTTTTGTTATGTTTTGATTTTGGTGCCACGTGTCTTTGTTTACATTTCAGGTGGTCATGTGCTCTGACTCCACCGCCTGCTAGTAGTTCTTCAATGTTCCCCATTTTCTGAGCACACTTGCCCCATGCTTAGCAGCCTGCCCCTCAAATCTCCTTGGCAGAGCCTCATCTTCTATCTCTAGTTCGCTTGAGAGGTTTTTGATGACGAGTTCTTTGGAAAGCTCTTGGTTTGTCACCATTTTGCTGCAGAATTCTTAAGAATCTGAATTTTGAACTCTCTCGTCTGCTGGTGGGTGCTTTCTTACACACTCACCAGCTGTAAACATCTATAAACACTCGGACGTGAGCGTGTGTGGACGTTGGTCACATGCTTTGATTTATTTTCCCTGGAATTACTACTACAACAGCCGCTGCTCCACACAATTCTACTTAGGTGGCACGCTGCGCTAAATGTTATTGTTTCCGTTGCGTCCATAGTGTAATAATAAATATAAAGGCAATCATGTTAATTGGCCTCACATATTAGTGTCAGAAAGAAACGTGAATGACTCTCACCACAAGTGTGTGTTCTGATTTCACACAACCGCTTCGGTACTGGAACCCTTTTATTGAATTCTGGAGAAAAACGAGTGGAAACTAATGCAGTGAATGAATGATTGTAAGCTGGAACAAACCTGTTTGCTTCTTGCACAATTTACCTTTAGCACGACGGTTTGTTTTGTGTTTGTTTGTGTTCCATGGGAGAATACTATCTGAGGGTGTTTGGTCTTGTCGGGTGTGATTGACAGGGTGTCAGGGTTGCCTTCCGCGTCGCCCCAGGCTGGACATGTGCGCCACCCACTAACTAACTATAGAGTGACTGACACGTGCGCTGAATAGTCGCTGGTACTTAAAACTCTGGATCACTTTGACCCTTATGGGCCACCAGGCTATGATTCGAGGATAACAACCTAATGTTGCTGCAGACGGTACCAGACAGTGCCCACCACACCATCTGCTCTCCCATGCCCAGATTATTTTATTTATTTATTTATTTTTTGGTGACAGTACTTGTAAGTAACCCTTGATGACTGAACGCTATTGTGACAATGAGACCCAGATCAGAGCTGACTGTTGTTACAGCCCCGGGCAGCTGCTGCATGTGTGTGTTTAAACTGGCTTTGCGTTAGGGTTCGGGGGTGAGCTGGGACGGTTAGCGTTGGGGTTAGGGGCTGGATGAAATATTACGTCTCTGAAAGATGTGTGTTTGCGAGTCTGACGCGCTGAATAGCTGCGAGGCAACAAATTCCTATAGAGCACATAGGAGGTGACCTTGGTGACGCACACACCAAGGTCACCCAATCCCATCGATGTCAACTAGGAAGTTGAGGACTTTGGTGACGCACACACCTGATGCCAGCCAGCAGTCAGGTACTGAGCTGCATTACTGCTACAAAGAACAGCAGAGAAGATGAGCAATATATTGATAGAAAGGTCATAAGAGCTGTCAAAGCAAGTTTTTACAATCTTTTTTTTTGTAAGAGTTTACATTGTTAATATTTGTGGTATTTGTATTTCACAATTACAGTAAAAGCAATGGCATTATTATTAGTTGTTGATATGCTTGTTATAAAACATTGCATCTAATAGTATCTGTGTGATCTGTGTGTTCTTATTTCTCCTTAGAGTGCCGTGTGGCTCTGCTGTTTGATTTGACGCACAACCCCAGCGGAATCCTCTGCCATCCTCTGTCAACGTTCAACATGGAAACCAGGTTCAAAATAAAAAAACTAAATACTTCCGTCACTTTTTTGTTCCTGCTATTATCCCTTTTAGCCCATCTCTCAGTGGCCGCTGTGTTTTCATCAGCGTATTTGACAGCTTTTGTTTTAGCATTCTTCTAATCTGCAACACAGCCTGTTTTTTTCTGTTTTTTCTTCCTCAGTGAGAGTCATCCAGTGGTGAAGAAACACTCCGAAACAGCTCTGCTTTTGAGCTTGTGTGGTGTTGGGTGTATCGTCCTTCACCAGTGGCCCAGCGGTGTTGAGGAGAGGGCCCAGTCTGTGGACAGTGTTTTAGACCGTAGGTCCTCCCTGCACAACACCGGATGTGTAAATAATATGGGTGAAACTGGACAGACATATATCACTAATCAGCCTCCTGCTGTAGGCTGAAACAGCTGCAATGGCTCCTCCACAGATTGTCATACTTTTTGGTCGCATTTAAACCTTTTACGGGTGAAAAAGCTGACAAATGATAGATGGTGGGATGCAGCTTTGTGGTATTTACCTGTATTTATGAGGACTTCAACTGTTACCCTGTGCCACAGATCTTCTGAGGGTCAAGCAGACCTGTGGCCAGGCTGTCCACGCCCTGAGGAGAGGCACCGCTTTACATGCACCACATCCCGAGGTTACATATGGTACCGTACATCCTTTTTACTGTCTAAATGAACTGGAATATTGTCATGTTTTGATGCACGAATGATCCACACGCCCACACTCTTTCTTGACGTGACGCTTGCACCGATCAGCTGGACACAGTCCCCTCATATTTACTGTAATTTCTGTTTTCCACAGATGAAGCACCAAGCACGGATTCAGTAGAAGATGAGGGTCCCACCGAAGCAGCTGTCAAGCCATCAGCCTTTAACTGCATTCTTTACGGCCTCCCTAACCTAGCCGCTTGAAAAAATACACTAGAAATGTAATATTTCTCATATTATGTTTACCACAAAGACAAGACTTGTTGTTTTTTTTTCCTGTGCTTTTTTTTCCCCAAAAAAAGTCCCTAATAAGAAGTAAAATCATTTGCTTTAATAGTCTTTTTTCCCCCTGTGGGAGCTTATATTTGATGTGTTGCTGCAGAAAACGTTTAAACACGAGCATTGCCTAAAGAATGTGGTGTAGAGAGCTGTTTGAGGGTTTAAATGCTTTTGTAATTAAATGAAAGCTAAAATTAGTGGAGAAAATGAAGCTCGCAGCTCAAGTGAGGATTTGCGCTGATGTTCTGTGTGAGTGAACATTCTGCTCTCAGTCAAAACCTTGAACACAATCAGAGCACACCGTGTCTAATCCAGAAGACAGCCTGGCAAATTCAGCTATCACATTTTAACAGGGTATTATTTGAAGTTTCGGGGCCTTCTGGTGCTACAGTTGTTGTTTCAGGTTCCTCTTCAGGCTTGGTAATGAGACGAGAGCTTCCTGTGCAGTTACAGCAGAGGTGGGCAACCTGAGGCTCGAGGGCCACACGTGGCCCGATCAACTCTTTAATCTGGCCCAAAGAGCTTTCACAAGCATTTTTTTCAAAAGCAAAATAAAGAGCCTTATTGGTTAGAAAAAGTTATGCTAACATGTCTTCTTAGGAAGGTGGGGCCAAACCATTTGGAGCTTCATCATCCTTCTCCAGTTGGACCAATTTTTTGGCTCTTCTAAATATTTTCTCAGTCCATTGTCCAAGCACGACTTTTATTTAACTTCCTTTTTTGGGGAGCTAGCTTCTTGCACCACCTAGTAAGTCCGTTCATCAAGATCTAAAACCTCACCCAGGGACCAGCAGCAGCAGCAGCAGCAGCACTGTGATCTCCTCCTCCTTGAGATGTTTCCAACAAGTCTGTGTGGCACTTTTTGTTATTCCTCCTGTGATTATTAAACATTCCTAAAATATCGAGCTAAGCGTCTTGGGGTTTTTTTTTCTGAAGTCCCTTTTAAGCCCTCTACCATCTAAGTTCATATGAAGTTATTCAAGATGCCATTCATATCTACAGCATGACACGGTAAATCAGCAATACTACATTTGTAAGACCTGAAATAATGTTGGAAGAAAATCACCAAAATAGAGTCATCAATGGTCAATTATCCTAGAATCAGACCGTCTGCCGAGCTAACGAGGGCTTGTGACAGCAGCACAAGTTGCACAGTCACACAGTGAAAATAAAAAAGCAGTGGAAGAGCGCAGCACTCTGCCAAGCAAGGATAAGGAAGCCTTCCCAAAATCCAGGATTATACCAAATATATTGTAGTAGTAATAAAAGTCTAGCAGGATGGTTTACGATCAAAAACTTAATTTTTTTCTTTTCAAAGCCATGATTGAAAGGTGACAGTCCCCCTGGAAAATGTAATAATGTCTTCCTTGGCCTGTTATCAAATTATACTGAAATGTTCACTATTAGTTTGTTATGTAGTTGTTTTGTCACATAATCTCCTTGGCAGAGGTATTAACTTTGATAACAGAATGAATAAAATGTATCTTGAGTAAATCACCTAGTTTCTCTGTGATTTGTTACACTACAGAAAAACGTTGTTTTAGTTCACGCAACCCACCACGAGAGCACAGAGACTGTCCTTAAAAAACAGCTATTATTTAACTAAAACATTTCTAGATATAATAAGTCTCACACTAATAACAAGTCATGTTATCATTGTATTCATAAAAATGAATTTTATATGATGAAGACTGAAATATCCCAGTTCCAGGAGCAGTCTCATCCTTGCCCGGTTATATGGGACTGGAGAAGTTAGCTGAGCGAGAGGAGAACCAGCTCAGGAGTTTACCAGCTGTTCTGCATCTCACCAGTAGCAGGCGCACTTTAGTTTCACTGTCTAAATGTGGATTTTACCGTAAAGTTTTACTGCTCAATGAAAAGCATTTGTATCGAAGGGGCAGCACCAGCACACCTTTTTGCATCTTGGAACTTTTCTCACCTTTTTGTCACGTTTTTGTCAGCAGACGTTCCAGAAAAGGTCAAACTGTGATCGGGAAGGTTTGCTGCACGGCTCAAAGGTGGAACGCGTTCGTTGGCTCTTTGTCTCTTTAAATCCATTTAGTATTCAATTTACAAAAGCCTGTCACGTGCAATTTGTGGTTGGGGCACGCCTAGCTAAAGCAAATTTAAAGCATCCAGAGTGTTCCCTCATGACCACCCCCACCCACCCCACACACACGCACACACAGGAAGAAGGACGCACCGTTTCTCCATGTGTCTGTGACCACCGCACAGGTCTGACCCTAACGACCCCCCCCCGGTGAACACAGTCAGTGATGTTCTTCCACTTTGCCGTGCATCCAAACCAGAGCTGGAATGATAAAAAAAAAACAGAGTGTGAGTACCAGGAAGGATCCAAGTCCTATTTTTTTTTTTTTTTTAAATCTAGAACTCAAAACACCCACCTTGAATATGGATTGCAGTGAAGGTTGTAGGCTGTCTTGCAGGAACAGGAACTCACAGTGACCCACATTCTCGAGGGTGGGTTTTAAAATAAGACTAATTTCAGACCGAGCCGCAAAACAACCCAATTACAGAGCAATCATCACCTCAGAAATGTGCATGAATAAATTATAAGACGCTACACTATAGTCCCTCCATTCAGAAATTACAGGGGAAACAAACACACCAACAAACTAAAGGAGAACAAGGTAGCTTTATGAGTCTGCAGCTAATGTCCGCTATATTGCTCTATTTTTAACATAAAAATATATTGTTATCTCCTCATCTCATATTCTACAGGTAGAGTAAATGCTGGTGGTTTTGTTAGCTTGGCTCTTGCCTCGTACTTAAGCAACTTTTCCAACTTTAGCAGCAGTTGAACTGGACGTTAAACTGCTGGAAATAGCTGCGCAATGGGAGAATAAAGAGCAGGAGAGAGGTCATCATTGACGCCTTCCCTCCATCCGATTAGACGCGTTTTTGAAGCATATTGCTTTGCGAGAGAGTGTTACTGTTCTTTTTCCAGTCAATGCCCATCGAGTAGCAGAAAAGTGCATATTGGCCGAAGCCACAGCGCACATTGATCCGTGATACTGATCAATTTCCCTCCTCACCATCAAACATGAACAGCGACATTAAAGCGACGCTCTGCAGACCCGAGTTCTTCTTGCGTTGCTCCTGCTTTGTATGCCACAGATGCCTCATGGAGGTCTGTCAGAAGCGGCTCGCATGCTGTTCCACCTCGCGGGCCATTAAGGCGCTCATATATAAAAAACAGCTCTCGAGAGCCTCACTGATGTCTGCTCAGGAGATGAAGGTTCCCACAGAAGCATTGCCATCACATGATCTGCTGCCAAAAAACCCATAAATCCATGTGACGGGAACTATATCAGTAACCAAAACGGGAATGGATTTGAACGCCTGGAGGTTGCTACTAACTCCGCTGCTTCGTTTATCACTCCACAGGGTCACGTTTACTACAGCGTGGCCCCATCGTATAACGATAACAACCCCTGGTGCTTCTGAGGACCCTCTCCCCCCGCTGCCGCAGTATTGTTGATTCAGAAACCACAATACTGATTGAGAAGGTGGATCAAAACAGCAACTCTCCCGGCCTCTCATTAGCACAGTGAAATAGCGGCAGAGTCAAGAAGAACAAGGTGATTTAGTGCGAGCTGACAGTCCGTTCAGCGTTCTGATCTTGTTAACTGGTGCTTATTGGCTCCAGTTATCTGCTGTATTATTCTGCTTCTCATCGAATCGATCTGCTGATTGAAGCTGAGCCTTCAGCCTGGGAATCCTAATGATGGCAGGTGCCTTTAATGGCTCGTCGCTCTGTGCTATTCTCCATTGTCCGAACACAATAGCAAATTCCCTGTAGGAAACGGTGGTGGGCTGAGGTGCACACGGAAGCCTCCTGCACTTCGCAGGAAAGGGTACACCCCCCCGACAACGGCAGTCATGGACGCCTGCGCCTGACAATCAGCTCGTGAGGGTCTTGACATGAAAGATTTTGAACCGTTAGTATATTGCATCTTTGCAGCGGTGACCAGACGATCAATCTGAGCCCATTTAGCTCACACTTCACCCAACAAACAGGCGGAGGCTGGCGGAGGCTCAGGGTTTGGGGGTTTTTTTGTCGCGCCTAAATTTAAAGTGAATGTTTGTGAGTTCAGTAAAAATGAGGTCGTTTAAAGTAGATTTATTCCAGTAAAAAGCGGTCCCGGGCTGGTTGGCTCCTCGCTCCCACCGCTCTGACCTTTCCCTCAACTTTGCATGTTCGCGTATGGAGGAAGTGTCCCAATTTTTATTGAGTTAAACGGCTCGAGTCTGCGAGCGAACGGGCCCTTCAGACAGACTTTTCTAGGACATCCGAGATTTTTTTAAATTCCCTCACCGCCAAATTAAGCAGGGTAAAACAGGAAACTCACAATTTGACTGGAAACATTTCTTTCACTTGGGTTTTTTTTTTTTGAATGACAATCGTGCAGATGGAACATTGTTGTTCCATCACAGGTTCCATCAACATCCGTGACCCAGACACATTTTTCTATTTCGAATATATCTGTGTCGTAAAGCTATAATATCACACAACAGAAACCTGCTTATCCTTCGCACCAAAGTGAATTACACAACCTTAAACACAACCTGCTTGTTGTTTACTTTACTCTGCATGAGCACAGCAACTAAAATGTCATTCAGTCAGAGACGAAGTGCATCTTTTTTGTCATTTTTTCCCACTTCTGTGTGTAATTACTGTATAAGAGGTATGTCGAGAGCGGAGAGTTTGGGGGGCTTGAGAGCTTTCAGGCTGCTCTGGCTCAGGAATGCTGAAAATCCAGTAAGATACAGTCATGACAGGAATGCAGCAAACTGATGGATTGTTGCTGACACTATGCAGAAGGAGGTACGGCCCTCGGGCAGTGAGCTGCACTTGTGGCCCCCTCTGGGGCTTTTAAGCGCGAGTTCCAGCACAGAAAAAGGCTCGAACTCGCCTCCCCAGAACGGCCCTGCCCATCTCTGGATGGCATCCTTGAATGCCATACATTTTATTAAAGTGTGAGATGACTGAGAGAAGCAGGAGGATGTGGATGTAACACTCCCGAAGTCCCGAACTGTTCCGTTTTTGCATGTTCAAAAATCTGTTATGGGTTTTTTGTGATTTAAATCACTGTTTAATGTCTACTAAGGTCCCAGGAAAAGTAACTACAAATGCATTTACATGGAAATTAGGATTAAAGTGGGTGCATTTCATAGAATAGGTAAACATGTGGGTCAAGGAGGATGTTACATGATTGCAGTGCTTGGCAGACGAACATCTGACCTTCATCAACACTGTGACCTGGAAGAGGAGCGACCGTTCATGGAATGTCAGCGGGAAGTCTGGATTTACATAAATTTTAATGACCAAGATGTAAAATGTGTGTAGTGTGTGTGATTAGTGAGCATGAGTGAGCAGTGACACATATGGAGGCCCCAGGGAGCATCTGTCCACATCCGGCATCTGCATGAGCTTCTGACAACCAGGCCGAGAATTTCTCGGTCATTTGAAGGTCTCGAGAATCTTGAGAAAGTACATCATAAAAGAGGTAAAAGGAAGAGCAGCAGCTGTTTAAGTTACAATTTTATTCCATTCAAAACCACATGTGGCATCATCGTATCTCCATGTTATCCAGATTTCAACAAATACTGTTGTCTTACATACTTGAAAAATAATACATGAAATATAACCCTGTTTTCCTTATAATGGAAGCTGGAAAGATTCTAAAACGGAGGAAGAACTCTTTAACCAAATTAAAGGAGTAACAAACCTCATTTCTGCTGGTACCTAAAGCATTTTAGTCCACTTTACTGGGAGCTACTTGTTGCGTTTTATTGCTACAAGTATAGTACACTTAAACAGGCCAACGAGTGCTGCTCTGTAGTGCTGAGAGGACCAGCGCAGGTTAGCTTTGAGAAATAAAAGCCGCATGGGAAGCAGACATATCTGTCTCCTCTTGCCGGACCATTCTCAGAAGCATCCAATCCAGCTCTACAGGCAGGGCCGAATCCCTCCTCGTAGATCGCTAAAGCAGTGCTGCTGATCGACGGCTGCAGGCTGTCACTAAACAAGGAGACGTGCATTTGTGTCCCCAGGGTAGGGCAAGAGCAGGAAAGAAACAGGGATAACACCGACTTCATTCCTGAAACCCATCTTTTTTCCCAAATTAACCATGTCTAGATTTAGGAATTAAACATACTCATATTCTCCTGCGTTAACTGCGTTGCCGCGCCCCCCCCCCCCCCCTCTGTGGCCCAGTCAGTGCTCCGTCTGAATGCAGGAAACTCGTGCATGAGACCGCATGAACACTTTGAAGAAGTAGGAGGAAACTAGAAGTATTTATTAGCTTTGCTGTCAGGGGTGCTGCCTGACTTTCCTCAGTCCATCTGAGATACATCCTTCACATGATGTTAGAATGTCCTTAACCGATGAGCTCAAGCCACACGCATAAAACATGCTGTTTGTTTACTCTGAAGCACAGAAGCAGCAAGAACTGCGGTCGCATGCATAAATGATCACTGATGACACGCACTGCGTTGACCCAGATACAAATGACATCAGTTTTGGAAAAAAGTTAGAGGAGATCCTTCTTTCTTCAAACGCAACACTTTTACAGTTGAAACCAGAACTTTGCATACTTTACATAAAAGAGGACGTAACAGATTTTCATTAAATCAGATTTTACTTTTTCTGGTTTTGGTCAGTTAGGAGTAACAATGTACATTTTAGGGCAATTCTTTATTACTTTTTCTAAGTCAGAAGTTTACATACATTTCATTAGTACTTGGTAGCATTGCTATTAAACTGTATGACTCTGGTCAATTATTTTGGCTGTGCTTCCGCATGATTCTCACAAAAGTCTGCAGGAATTTCGGCCCCATTCATCCTGACAGAAGTGGTGCAACTGAGCCGAGTTTGTGGGCGGCCTTGCTTGCATGTGCCCATGAAATGTACATGTGCAGATCAGGTCTGACAACAAGGCTTTTGTCTCCCGCTTCAACCAAGTGGGGCGTTGAGTCACTGCGGCTTTTGCGTGTGTCCCAGCGCCTTTTAGCATGGGAAGCTCCTCATCTGTCCATTCTGGGGGCTGTGTGGTTCCCCAGCAACCACAATCAGATGGTAAAGATGGTCTTCTTCCTTACAAGGCCTCCTCCAGAGGTGTTGAGACCTTATCAGGAGGTAAGGGAGATGATCTGGCAAGATCTGGCAGAAATAACCCGTTTGTCTTAATGGAGTCGACTCGCTGGTTTTCCTGGACAGAGAGGGACGGCCTTCTGGAACAGGATGACAGACTGGGTTTGGCAACCCAACCCCAGCAGTCTCCAGCTTTGGGCCTGGCTGCTGATTCCCGATCCCACTTTAACAAAGTGCATCAATTCGATTAGGTCCTCCATATCAAATGCTCGTGTGCCCTCCACTCACGCTCGGTGTGCAAGTGGAGGAGGTTTGCTGTCTAGTGTGCAGGTGGGGGGAGGATCCCGTCTCCTGTAGCCACTGTCACTATGTGACAGACAGACCAGTTGTGTGCTACGGGGGCCAAAAGAGGAGTCGCACCCTCTCGAGACAGTCTGTTGCACTGGATTGCAGACACCATCTCCTGTGCTTACAGGGCTGCCGGTTCCCCATTGCCTACCAAGGCAAGGAGCATTTCAACTCCAGGGATCTCCACATCCCTTGTTGCCTTCTACATGCTATCATTTCTATAGTCTTAGCATTCTATCTTCCCACCCAGACGATTAGTAGAGACAAAATTGAACAAGAGTTACACGTGTAACTGAGGTTCTATGAGTCCAGGATAACTGCCAGAGCATTTAGTCACTCGGAATTTTTGTACTCTGTAGTTTACATCAGAGGCTGCTCTGACACAGCTCTACCATTCCTCTCACCCCATGCAGTACGTTCCCATTCACCCACCTCTGCTCCACTCCGCCTGCCAGCCACATCCATCTACTCAAGGCAACTCCACTCGCCTGCTTTCAATCACTCTGGCTGTGTATAAAGACTGCTGCTCTTCACACATTCACACTTTTTTACATATGTTTTGCATGCAAGACTCTCAAGCACGAGTCCCTGGGCTGATTTCCTGTTGCCAGCCTTGCCTTTCTTTGACCAGCCAGCATCTCCTGAGTGCTGCTAATTACCTCAGCCTTCTGTCTCCCCCCACAAATCCTGCCAGAGATTTCCCCAGAACTTTTGTGTGTCTGCTGCAAATTGCATTAACGTATTTACCATCTGTACCTGTGTGTCTGCTAGACTGCAATTGGGTCCAATGCATGCTCATTTCACTCATTATTCCATCATAGACAGGCTGCTCATGGAACTGTAACACACTTTCAAAAGTGAAAACTGAAGAAGATTGAAGAGGCTAAACTGTGGAGATCCCAATACTTTTGATCATTTGTTAATTTAAAAAAACACAGTCTCTAGACATAGACACATGTAATGCCTTTAATGGCTGCTCTTCATTGATCCTTTCAAATCAGACCATAACGTCTGGGCCTTTCTACTGAACAAATCTCACTGAAATGGCAGATATTAAAACAACAGTGACAAAGAGCTTGTTTTATTTTTCTAAAGTTGCCTTCAGTTACCCACCGCTGGGTTTCTTCAGGCGAGTGAAGGCTGGGACATGCACAAGCCTCCATCTTCTCTTCTTTTTGGTAGCTACTTATTTGTCCGTCTATAGAGAACAGATGGATACCCCAGCAAAAACCAGCAAGGGTAGGACTTTTTCATTAAAAAAGTTGCTCAAAAGTATAAATAGAACAGTCCAGATGAGTGTCTCCACGTTGAATTTGATCCCATTAAATTTACATGGTAAGTTCATGTTGGGATTATAGTTTTAGTTCAGTTCAATTTAACTACTTCTATAGCATATGTTACAGTCAGGATTTTCTGAAGGTAATTTACAGAAACCGAGGACCTGACCCTCGACAAGAAAGAGTGGCATGGGGAAAAACTCCCTTTCAACAAAGAACCGAATAAACATATGCTATGTGTGTAAATAATTAAACAGAGAAATCAAAGCTAGAGCTCAGTGGTTCAAAGCAGTGCGTAGCTATGGGTAACTCGACAATTCAATTTAGCAAATGCTTCTATCCAAAGTGACACATAACACTATAAAAGGGTCCAGAGAGAGGCAGAGAAGACCAGTAAATTGTAAATTTTAAAAAACAGAATTAAGTCATTTTCAGAAGTTTGTATTTCCTCACTAAAAAGTTTTAGCTCAAAACTCTCAAACTATTCTTTTCAGAACACTCCTGTTGTTTCTATACGTTCTCTTGTGTGCATCAGATCCTGATTTGGTCTTAAGCCGCATTGGTTGGCATTTTGGGAGAGAGAAAGGGTTTTTTCACTGTTGGTGTGGCATTTTGGTTTGTAGAAATGACTTGACAACGACTGTGTGTTGTATAAAACCACTGACATTTTACTCTTCCTCATCTTTGTCACAGCCTGATTGATTTCGATCTAATCATCTATACATTTAAAATGGCAGCGCTTTCTTTACTTTTTCGTAAAGAGTGTTTGGCTTGGGACTGCTGTTTGTCTGTGGTTAGACGAACCGACCCTAGTACTCCTTCCTCCTGCCCCTCTCACTCCGCCCAGTGTTCAGACTCATCCTTTATCGATCGTCACATTACCTAATGAATTCCATCATGGCAGCAAGTCCAAGCACATTACTGATTGAATATAGGATGGATGAGTCCGGGCTTCTCTTTGCCATGTGGAGATAGCGCGATTCTCCGTCAGACTCCTGCTCATTACATGCCTCTCTGGGCTGATGAGAAATGAACACAGCATGTGGCAGCAGTGCTTCGGCCCAGCGGACAACCATTTTCACCTGATCTCGTGCCGTTTTATCTCCGCCTGGCATCTGTCTTGGATTGCTGCTAATGGCGTAACCCAGTAATGGAGCTTCTATCACACACAGGGCACTGCTTCCCCCCAACAGTGAGTCAGTTTGGGGTCAGTTGGCCTTTTTTTTAATGGAAATTCGTTTATGACTGAAAGTTTACTCATCTGCTGGAAAAAAGAATCTCCTGGCTGATTTTAATTCCAAAAGCAGAAAAATGTCTTGCACTTCGGATGGCATTGGATGTCATGGAGGCTGTCTGTCTGATGCTAGGTGCACAAAGAGAAAAGTTTAAAAAACAAAAAAAGATACACAGTGAACTTTTCAGTCACCAGACCATCATCATCACCAGCGGACAACAAATGCTTGAGTCTTTTTACAGGCTGGCTAACAGTCAGCCCAGCCAGTCAGAGCGATTCTAGCATTTTTTGTATTTTACACTTTTCTGTTTGTGCATTTAGCACAATGTAGACCAAGTTTTGGGGTTTTGCGCGCATCAGACAGTCTCTATTTAGTCCCAAAACGCAGACCTGCTATCTTTTGTTTGTGTTTTTAATTCAACTCATATATTCCAGAAAAGAAACAATCTGACTGATAAAAAATGTGAGAGTTCACATCCCAGACTGGCTCGGGTCTGGAGGTGCACTTCAAATCTGCGCAGAGGTCGACTGAAACATGACTAAGTGGTTTCACTTAAAAAACCTCATTTACCCGCAAGGATCTCATCTGCGTGTGTGACATGGGTCTCTCAGCCAGGTCCAGGAGTGTTTATGCATTTTCCCTGTGTGAAACTGCTCGAGAAACATAGATATTCAGTTCAGATGGAGCCACTTCAGACATCTTATTTGTTTGAATAAATAAGATGGTTTCTGTTCTGGACTGAATAATGTTTATCTTCGGAAGCAGCCATATGTCTCCATACTAGTGTTTGAATTAACTCAGTAGTGTACTTTGAGTGTGAATCCTCTTAAGAAACGTGTTATTTTCGCTATGAGGCACCAAAAATAATTAAACTGATGTCACAGTGAGATAAGATCAAATAAATAACCTTTTCTCTAAGGAAGTGATAATAGGAATTTATGGAGGAAGATGTGACTCCTTATGTGATCAGATCAATAAAAATCATACAATTTGTGATCCAACCTGCATTTTAAATTTTTTAAAGGTCTACAATTCACTTAATAAAAGAGAAAAGTGATAAATACCTTTTTCCAGCTGAAGGAGAACATTCATAAAACTGGCTAATTACTGTACAGCCTCATTTGGGAACCATTTACATTCCTCTCCATTCCAGCGAAAATCAATCACTTGGAGGTATTTTTAGTTTCTGATTCTCCCTAAAGTACCAACAACACACATTCATACACACACTTGCATTTTTCGGGATGAAAAATTAATACTGAAGCGTTAATAAAATGATGACACCTTTTCAATTAATGATAGATTTAAACTTGCAGAGGAAATAGAAGCTATAATTTCCTTTTTTCATTCTGGGGAAAAAAAGACTGATGTTGTGGAATATTTATACTCCTGCAATTACATCCATGTGCCAGCCTTCACCTCATACATGGGGGCTCATATGTGGCGTACTCTTATTCCTAGATTGGGTGTTTATCCCACTCTCCTGCCCTGTGACACGTCTTAGAAGAGCCACTTGGAAGACTGTGATAACCACACCGAAAAGCTAATTTGCAGCATCTTTGTGGGCTCCTGTAATCTTGTGTTGTCTGTCGGATGTGTGTGTTTTTCTAATGCACTGAATTAATGACAAAAGGACATTTTGTATCCAGCTGTGTGCGGCCCCCAGCGGTCTGCAGGAACCACAGAGACACACTGTTCTGCTCGGGGTTTATCCACTGGTCTGAGTGGACTGTACTGGACAAACACACCCTGCCCTGGAAGGCAACAGGTCAATACTGAGGTGACTAAAAATAGTCAAACATTTCCAACACATTGTTAGTGTCAACGAACCTGCAGGCCCAAAAATGCATGATTTATTAGGGTGTTGATAAGAGCCAATAAGTTTGTTTTATCTTAGCCTCTAATTACATCATCAATGCATTATTATCATTCATTTTTTACATTGTCAAATGTATTTTTAGAGCTGGAAAAGTTACAAAGGATGAAAGTTCCCTCTTACTGTTGACTGTACGGCTACAGAAGACAGAAGAGGCCAGAAAGAACTGATGATCAAATGCTCTTCCTCTGTGTTACTGACAGTAATTGAATGTTGCTAATGAAATGTACACACTGTTTTCTTTTCACCTCAGTTGACTGAAGAGGGTCTACATGGAGCTGTGCCATCTGATTTAATGGCTGTTATATTCCTTTTGCAGTGGTGATAGCATGAACATTGAAGTTAATACTAATTTTCAACTAATTTGATTTGAAAAAAACTGTTCAATTGTTGATCACAGTTACCTCTTATGCATTTAGCTATAAGGCAGCCATGCTATGGAACCTGGGTGAGGCAGACACTGCATCTGCCTTTAAGATCAACCCAGTAAAGTGTACAATTGGCCTTAAACATGTGTAAAAAAAAAAGTGTGTAAGGCTGATAGGTCCAGTTATAGTCAGTTCTCACAGCTACAGGTAAAACTGGGTCATCAAATGTTTATTCTTTAATCTTTAGCTTAGCTGTGCCGCTATAAGCCTACAAACATGATCCACTGAGCAGCCCCCCACCTCCTCACCACCAACCACCATCTTCAATCCCTCAGGAGTGTCAGTGTGTCTAGTCTTCCTCGCTGTTTTGTGTCTCTCTCCTGTGCTTCTCCCTTTCTCTTTTTCTCTCTTTCACTCTGTATCTTTCTGCAGGTCTCTAGTCTTCATACCTAAATGCTGCAGTGTCCACTCTCACTGTTCCTTTTTTATTCAAAGCTGTTATGCTGTATGATGTTTGCATATTTGTCTCTTTCCCTTTCTCTCTGCCTCTCTCTCTCGCTCTCTTTTATTCCCTCTGTCCTGTCTCGCACTCTTTCGCCTCCTTTACCCAGCTGACTTTCAGCAGGATGGCTCCTTCCTGGTCCTGCTCAAGGTTTCTTCCTGTTAAAAGGGAGTTTTTCCCTTTCACTGTGCTTACCCGTGGGTCCAGGCTCTGGGTTTCTGCCTCTGTAAAGCACCTAGAGATAATTCTTAATAAAAAGGGCCCTATATAAAATAAAACTGAATTAAAATAAATTGGCACTCTTCCATTTAAACTTCTCCGTATCACCTTGTTCCCACAATACGCTGGATTTGCTGTTGACAGCAGGCATCAGTCTGCAACAAGATTTCCTGTCGGCGACCTCAGATCAGCTGCTCAGTGACTGATTTTGCTCCTGACGCATAGCAGCTCTGTCGGCGCAGAGATAACAGCTTCATTTAGCTGCCTGGGAAGAATGAGACACACAAACGCAGCATTCAAACCCCCTAGAATGAATGTAAATAGAAGATTTAAGATAAATGTCACCTGCATCAGTACTGCAGTAATGATTAAGGATGGTGTATTATGAGCACCTTTGTTGGAATGGTTTAGTTCTGCCACACCTGTAGGAGAGAGACGGTCTAACATTGAAAACTTTGGTTCTAAAGATGTTGGAAATGTTTTCTGTTCTTATAGAGCTGTCTGTGACAGCTGGACTATTCTAGCTTTTCTTCAATTTGACAAAAAATATTAGGTGAAAGTAAAAAGGTTTCTGGAGGTTTCTGTCTCGATGTGTCTTTCAACATAAGCAGCGTGCGCTTCAAGGCTGCCTCCTTGATAAATGAGGTCCTTTTAGCGTTCCTTGTGTTGATGATCGCAGGGGACCACAAGCCAGGCAGCGGATGAAAGACTGTGAAGGCTCAGACGTGGGCAATGAAGAAGCACGTGCATGGCTGTCCAAACATTAGTGGGTAATGTGTAAATAACCTATTTTTATAAAAGCCTTTACGTTAAAAGTTCAACTAATTAAATTCCTTTTTTGTTATCGGCCTCTATCTGCTTCAGTTCAGTTCTGATTAGTTCCGGGCACTAGTCAAACTTGTTTTCTCCAAAAAGGCAAAGGCTGATGTAGAAGGGCAGAGGTGGGACGCGTGGGAAGGTGTGCATGAATGTGGTGCGTCACGGTCAACCTGATGTCAGCTGGACCATATTTTGTGCAGATGGACCGTTGGATGAACAGCTCCTGTAGCAGAATAGAATAGAATAGAATAGAACTTTAGTCATCCCACAACGGGGAAAATTCACTGTCCCAGCAGCATGAACATTGGAAGAAAAAAATGTTTGAAATATAAAAGAAGACAAGATGAATATAAAAAAAATATCTTTTTGCTGTATCTTACAATATATAACACTGCTGAGGCCACCATGGTGTTGTAGAAGGTCCTGAGGAGAGCCCTGCTCACCCTGAAGGACCTCAGTCTCCTCAGCAGGTGCAGGCGACTCTGGCCCTTCTTGATCAGGGCGTTGGTGTTATGGGACCAGTCTAGTTTAATGTTGAGGTATTTAAAAGAAAACCCAGGTATTTAAAAGAGTCCACGATCTCAATGTTCGAACCCAGGTGTGTGGGGTGTGGAGGTCCTACGGAAGTCAATCACCATTTTATTCGTTTTACTGGTGTTAAGAAGAAGATGGTTCTCCTCACACCATTCAACAAAGTCGGTGACTCCTCTGTACTCCAGCTCCAGCTCTGTACCCCAGGAGCAGATCATTTCTTAAAGGAAACTACATTTGCTGTTGTGAGTTCAGGAGCACCTATCATACCAGCTTTTCCTGAGCCCTGCCACCAAAACGTGATGATAAATTCACTGTAGATTCCGGACTTTGTTTCATCAGGGACCTGGAATCGAACCATTGACCTAGTTGAGTACTACTTCTGCCAAGGGAAAGGAATGAAGGTGCTCTTTTGTGTGTCTCTCTCCCTCTATTCTCTTTCTCTCTTTTTCTCTGCATCTTTCTGCAGGTTCCCATCTTCAGACCTCCATGCTGATAGCGGCGTCTGACAAACCCAGTCCCTGTCAGCACCTGCCTTGCTGTTCTCCTTTTTTAAAAAACAACCTGATGACGGTCCAGCTCAAGGTTTCCTAGAAACAAATTTTTTTGCCCTCTAATTCCACATCATTCTCTTCCATCAAAGGGTTCCCTTTTCTTTCTTGTGACGTCTCACTGGCTGTCCTGACAGTGTAACCGTTAAGAGGGGACGTCTTTATTTTGTCCCCTTGTGACGCCAGACAGCACAGTTCAATACACAATGTGCCAACTCTACCTGTGCTATCAGCCTTCAGCAAACACTCGCTTATTTCTTCCAAAGCTGAGGCAAAGTTTTTTTTCTTTTGTATGAGCAAAGTTTCTAGTGTCCAGGCAAGAAAAATCAGAGCAAAGTTTTGCATTAGCAGAGAAACTCCTATGTATACTATCTATCATGTCTACAATGACTTTGTGCACTTTGACCGTGAAGTCAGTACCAGCTGATGCTAGTAGTTCATCTTCTGCAAGCGCCCCTCTTTTTTCTGGCCCTGCTTTCAGACGGGACATGACCTGCATGACCAGCTCACACTCTACTGTTTCTTGTAGTTGCCCATTAGCTCACACAGCAAAGTCATCAGCTGCT
This sequence comes from Tetraodon nigroviridis, assembly GCA_000180735.1. Classification (NCBI taxonomy): domain Eukaryota; kingdom Metazoa; phylum Chordata; class Actinopteri; order Tetraodontiformes; family Tetraodontidae; genus Tetraodon; species Tetraodon nigroviridis. Next base: position 489,296 of record CAAE01015016.1, read on the forward strand.
CTTCCTAACTCTGCCAAAGTCCCGAACACACTTCCAGAGGCTTTTCTCTAGAAAACCCTCAAACAGACACTGAGCTCTAAAAATCTCCATGCCTCTTGTTTGCATACACTTTGAAAGAGGAGTAGTGGGGTCAAAAATGTGAAGGAATATCTGAGTAGTGAGCACCGTCCCATACTTTAAAAGGCCATCACTGAATCCATTTGCTTCAGCTCTCACAGCTGGCTTATGTGTTCTCTTTAATGGTCTGTAAAGTCATGAGTACAGTAACAAACAAGGCTCTTTGCAGATCTCCAAAGCACCCAAATGCTTTAATCGGAGCCTACGCGTCCCCGTACATCAATGTGACTGGGAAACTGCCCAGAAAAAAATGCTGAGAACCGCCCCTACATAGTAGCAGCACCATCTGTTGACTGCGCACACAGGTCCCATATTCAATATTGCTCTTTATAGCGTAATATAGCCTTTAGCTATCAGGCAGCTTTAGAATGGAACCAGTTACCAACCTAGGTCTGAAAGGCCGCCTTTAAGATCAAAGGTAAAACCTTTCTGTTCAGTAAAGCGTACAGTTAGCGTCAAACGAAGTGTGTAGGGGTGATAGATCTAGTAACAGCCGGTTTTTACAGCTACAGGTAGAATTGGGTCATCAAATGTTTAT
>CAAE01015016.1:494925-517142 GCA_000180735.1 Tetraodon nigroviridis
GTGGACTCAGTCAAATACCTGGGTGTTCATCTGAACAATAAACTGGACTGGTCCCACAACACCAACGCCCTGATCAAGAAGGGCCAGAGTGGCCTGCACCTGCTGAGGAGACTGAGGTCCTTTGGCGTGAGCAGGGCTCTGCTGAGGACCTTCTACGACACTGTGGTGGCCTCAGCAGTGTTTTATACCATCGCGTGTTGGGGGGGAGGCAGCACGGACAGGGACAGGAAGAGACTGAACAAGCTGGTTCAGAGAGCTGGCTCTGTCCTGGGCTGCAGCCTGGACTCCATCCAGGAGGTGGCGGACAGAAGGACGTTGGCCAGGCTGACGTCCATCAGAAACAACACCTCCCACCCCCGACACCACACTGTGGAGACCCTGGGGAGCTCCTTCAGCTCCAGACTGAGGCATCCTCAGTGCAAGAAGGAGCGCTACCGCAGGTCGTTCCTCCCCACAGCCATCAGACTCTTCAACGCTGCTTCCTAGGTCCTACACAAGGACTAACAAACTACATGTACACACCTCACACACCCATACTCCATGTAAATCCTGTATATAATATTTATTGGTGTACATACTGTCACATTTCAACAGAAAGTATTTCTATTTATCTGCCTTATCTGCCTGCACTTTCGTACTTTTCTGCAACCTTTTTGCTGCTGGAACAGTGCAATTTCCCCGCTGTGGGACGAATAAAAGCTCTATTCTATTCTATTCTATAAATTGAATTAAACTGAACTAAACTGAGGTTGTGTAGTACTCTTTTCAAATCTCAGCAAAAGGTTGCCCTGAGGTGACTTATGGTCCACCACAACCATCAGTCTTTCCTTATATCATATTTATAGTGATGGAGCCCTGGCCTTCGGAGCTGGTATCTTGCGTCGATTTGTACTGAAAACATGTACAAACAACATTCCTCTGCAACAGTCACCTTAATCAGCTGGCTGATTATGTTCACAACTTTGTTGAGTGTGTCTTTTGAAAGCAAGGTGACTGGAGAAGGCTTTGCACTCGTTTCATGCTGCCTTTAACTCTTCTCAATGCATGTGTTTGCGTGCTGTTGTAGGCACATGTCATATTTACTCTAGACCGCGTCAACTCCAGGGCATTGCCATGATTTATGGCCATATTTTCCAGGCTGTAAGCAGCCTCTTCTTTATCCTCTTTGTAGCTTAGACCACATTTACCTTTAATTTTGACTACATCGATTCGCTCCACCGTCTATTTCACCTGCTCGGCATGTAATGACATTTGTTTCCCTGTCAGCAAGCTTTTCACATCTGCCTTTTTTACATTTAATAAATAAACATCTGTGCTATCCGTGAGTCTTACTTCTTTCATGTTAAACTATCCTTTGGTGAAAGTGTTTCCAGTCATTCACGCCCCTCCTTGCGAAGGACTTTCACTAAGCAGAGGTGCAAATGCCAGACAGACAGAACAAAACAGCAGTCTGGTTTTTTTCACAGTAAGTCAGCCACTTGCGGCTGCTTCCATCTGTTCTGTTAAAAACTTTAGTTTTAGAATCTTTTGGGTTTTGCTAAAGATGATAAGAAAAACAATAAGGTTTATTTTGTGATTGAGGATGTGCGAAACAATCAAATGATCAGCAGTCTCATCTGTATCAGATTTTTTTCTGGCACTGTTTCAGGGATCTGCTGCTCTGACCACTGTCCCAGTGCAGACATGGCAGAGAGGACTCACCTGCACCTGTAACATCACAAAGTGAGGACTGGCAATTTATCAGTTCACCTTTTCTACAGCACGGTTAACAGTTCCAGTCCCAGTTTTAATATAAACCCAGCCAACAGTAGCCGTGCATGCTCATAGACTGAAGCTTCTGACTAGCTGGAGGTTGGTTTGGGGGCCGTTGAGGGCCTACAGAGATGGTCAAGATTTAGTTTCAACATATCCACTTGCGAAGAAGCTATCACACATCATGTTGAGCACCACAAATGTCGTTTTTTTGGTCAAACATTTTAATGGTGGCTTAAAAAATGTGGCTACAGATCTCAGATGTAGCGCTAGCAGATTACTCTCGTCATATTACACTATCTTATCTGGCTTATTCTTACCTTCATGCTCTATTTTCAAAAACTTCTCTTGTTTTTCATATTTCACTGCATCGGCCTCCAGGGCTTTTCTTTTTTTGATGCAGGCTTTTTCTTCCTCACCTTTTTTCTGCTCTTTTTTTCTTTTCGTTTTATATCCACTATCTTTTTTCTAGGCGCTTCGCTGTCTTGCGAAGCGGCGGGACGCTGAACAGACGAGCGCCGTAGCTGCCGGCATTTGTTTGCTGAATGAAATTGTCAGAAAGTATCGATTTTGGGCCAAGCATCTAACGATTGCATCTTGATGATTCCAGTAGGACTCTGAGATTTGACCTTCCAAACATCAATTTTTGATCAGAAATCAACCTACTATATTATGTAACTTGTATCTTGTATTACTGCTGCCTATTTACTGGCCTTAGCAAAGGTCTGCGCTCTTTTGTAGTTTTTTAAGTTTGTTAGTTTCCTGATTAACCCAAACTTCAGATAATATCACAGCAGAAGTTCACGGTGTCTCTGAACTTGTGTGATGTTGATCCTAAGTGAGGAAGATAAATGAGATCACCGCGCTGCCCACAGCCCTCACCTCCATTTGCTTCTTGTCACTACATTCACATCATTGATGGAGGGTGGCTGTCATTGTTGTGACTGCATGAAAATATGACTCCTCCTAATGATTTATGGGGTGTTAAAAGGAATCTTTAAGCAAGTTAAGGATGTTCTGGTACCATCATGACTCCATAAACATGACTGCAGCTTATCGCCACAGAAATGCTCCTCGGCTTGTGATATCAGCTTCTTTTTGGGCAGTAAACCTGTTTTCATTGATACAAAGAAGAAAAAAATATGACAGCTCATTTCCATCACAGCAGCAGCGCAGTGTCTACGCCTTTTGTTACTGTGTGATTGTTGACAATGAATAGTTGTTGATGTGATTCAAAGCTTCAATTTAATTCCGTTTTATTTCTATTGTGCTTTTTATAATAAAATTGTCTCTAGGTGCTTCATAGAGTCAGAAACCCTGAACCCCCAGGTAAGCACAGTGGCAAGAAAAAAAAAAACAACTCTTTTACCAGGAGGAAACCTTGAGCAGGACACGACTTATGAGAAAGAACCATCCTGCTGAATGTCAACAAACTTGTATCTGAATAATTCTTGTCAGTTTTAAATAAAATTAATAGTAGATGAATGCGCTTTGATCGCTAAAGCAAGCTTCACTCAAGCTTTAAGTTTCTCACAATCTTGGGAATTTTTTTGCAAATTCAGATCATAATACCAGTTCTGCAGCTGTGAACTCTTTAAGTCTTTATCTCCCTTTTCCTCCTATTTACCTATTAGTTTGAAAAAGATGATCATGAGAAATCATTCACTTAGCTAGTGCCTTTTTACTTCCAAAAAGAACAACCCAGTGTGATAGCTAACTATCAATCTATAATGAACTGATGCATTTCATTTGAAGAACTTTGACATTATAACTGTGCATTTAGTTTTTCATGATCACATACATCCTCACTACATTTTTTAAATTGATTGAAATCTGTTTCTCAGCCCACCAGAGGAGATCAGCAGACATGTGACCCAGTCACCAATGACTGAGCACCAAGAAGAGACAATCTACTCTGTTGCCATATTTCGTTCAATGGGAGCAAAGCATTTTATTGTAAACGATACTAAAGACAAAGATGTCATAAAATGGGAAAGCCTTTTTGTGCCCATTTCTGGCCAGGTCAATACGCTAGCTATTATACTTCTTTTTCAACATATGGTACCACTCTCCTCCCCTCCCCTCTTCTCTCTTCTCCTCTGCTCTCATGACGAGCAAGAGAGAGAATCTGAAGGTGGAATTTTAATACAGCATTTGACACCGATTGCGATGTTGAAATAGACCGTGGAACTGGATTTGTTGTAACACAGGTGCTTTAAAGTGAGGCGTATCACATTGCCTGCCAATCATACAAGCGTCTCATGGTCTATAGTCCCCAATCACAGCAACAGTCAAATTATTTAGATTTAAGAAAAAATGTAAAAAAAAAAAAAAAACCCACACGAGGTTTTAAAAAATATTGTTTATTACAGAGAAGACCAGCATGCACAAATACCTGTAAACTCATGTCCATCAAACTCAGGACAAAATCAATGAAGACACACAACAAACAGCAGAACTCAATTAAAGTGACGCTAATGCTAACATTATGGCATAAACATAACCATAAGGGCCATTTTTGTTACACATGACTTTTTGCCATTTTCTAATTGGATTTGGCGAGATTCTGATACATCAAACAGCTCCATTGTTATCTCAGGAGCCGCTATCACCCATTAACAATGTCTTTTATAATGTTTTTATTCTTTTAAATGCATTTCAATGCAATATGTGTTGTAATTTTATTGTAAAGACAGAAAAAAAAATCCTGGAGTGTAAAAACAATGAGCTTTTGTCCCAGTCTCATAATTATATTATAATTATATAAGTCCTTGCACTTAACACAGATGCACTGTGAACAATCATTTTAGTTCCAACCTCGGACAAACATGGACCAACAGTAACACTACACAACAAACATCGCACTGTTACATTTTCGAACATAGTAAATCACTGAGCAGTAGAGAGAACACAACACTGATTGGACAAATACTCAGGTATACTGAACAAACATGCAGAACAAAGTCGAGTAAAGGACATTTTAACACTGACTGCTACACCTACAGTAGCCAACACTCAAGTGTGTGACAGTATTTAGCTTTAATATTGCTGCTGAGCTGTGCTTTTGAATGATTCTCCTCTTGCCTAACTAGCCCCCTCCTCTAGTCCAGGGGTGCTTCTTGTTGCAAGTGTACCATCTTCAGTTCCTGCTCATGGTTTTATGCAAGCAGCTTGTACATGTTCATGTGCATGCGTGTGTGTTTGTTGATCTCTGGCCAGCATACATTTTCAACAGGAGGCAGAAGTGTCACATCCTGCTGACCATCTTCACGACAGATGAAAGCATTCAAAGAAACTTGGTCGGGCAGCATAAAGCAACAGTAGCCACACAGAGAAGACTGCGCTGTCCTCTTGACACGTGGAGATGAATGAAGATGCATGCCAAAACAGTGTTGTGAAAGGGCATAGGAAAACACCGCTTTCTCTATAGACGCATCACAGGGCTTCAAAGGCGTGGGCAGGGACCAGATGAAAGCCAGGATGCATTGTTGGAATTTAAAAGTCTGCGGCTAACTGATTTATGCGTCATGGTTTTTGTAGGGGTGTTTTTGGTTTTTTGTTTTGTTGTTGTTGTTTTTTTGTTTTATTTGTAAGATGTGAATTAAGTTGAATTAAGTCTTCTTTAATATGACAAAATGACAGGTGTGCAAATAATAGAGCAAAAACATATTCCTGAACATTTTCCAATCCAACCAGTAAAGGTCCAAAAGCAGGAATTTGCACATAATTTGGAAGAAAAATCTTATGCTGGTCAGGTCTGTTTGTCTCAATCAACATTTTAATGTGTTTTAAATATATATTACTTTTTTTCTATAGGTTTAAGTGGGTTTTGTCACTAAAAATAAAAATATGCAGGGTTCAAATGCAGAATTTCTGCCTCGGTTGCCCTTTTTTCCACACTTCTTTGCTTTATAGTCACAGGTTAGAAAGACACTGAAGATCAGAGGGGATGATCATATTTAGATCGGACACACTTTGTTCTCCGGGATGGGCAGCTGGGCGGTTGGAGAGTCGTCAGACAGAGGTGATGCACTTGCACCCACGGGGACACGGGCTGCGATGGCTGACATCTCTCCGGTGTGACTGTCTGCCGTGATTCCTGGTCTTTCTGAGGTCGGGTTCATGTTGCTTTCAATGGTACCTCCCCCGCCGATAAAATGCTGCATCAGGCACTTCCGGAACTGCCAAGGAAACAACAGCAGTCATGTAAAACACAAATATCCAAATGATTAGAGGTGGGCAAACTCAAACCACTTATGGCTCGATGAACTATTTAATCTGACCCACGGAACATTCACATGAATTTCTCACCTAGATTGGTTGGAAAACAGTTTAAACCCGCCTTCACCTAACCTAACTACATCACTCCATGCTTTTATTTTCAAGTGATCAACTGGCTAGCATGTTCTCTCAAAAAGGTGTGGCCAAACATCAATTTACAGGCTCTTTAAACATATCTTCTCAGTCGGTAGTCCATCGATCAGGATTTGAAATCAGCCTCTGATTCTTATTTGGGGAGTTAGTTTCCAGCACCACCTGGACGGCCTCCTCATCAAGATCTAAAAACCATCGTTGCCCTTCAAGCTAAATAATTGTCCACCCCTGTAGTAGACTACCGCCTTTGTTATTAGCTCTAGTAAGTGCTAATACTATGGTTTACAACTGGAAACAAATATGCTTCCACTATCATACTGGGGATAAAACCCATAGGGTGGCGCAATTAAACACACTTTAAATTCAATTCGTTTAAGGATTTTCATTTGTATACCCTCTTTTTGGCATCTTTGAAAGCAGTATTCCTTCTTTTAGTACCTGCACAATGTAAACAATTGACTAAAAATTCTATTCAACTTAACTCCAGTCTCTCCACACTTTAGGCCTGCAGATGAATCAAAACATCGGACATTTTCAGTTAAGATGTCATTCATCTGTTTTCTGTTCACTCATTCCTAATCAGGTTTCCTGGGTCTGCCTCAGTGTATACCGGCAGCCAGTGGGCAAAAGCCAGTCCATCACATGATTTAATCTCCAGCGTGTTCCGAGGTGGCAGAACTAACCACTTGACTGTTGAAAGCCAGAGATGTTTTCTGTGCCAAAACATAGAAATACAAAGCGTATTGAAATCACTACACAGGCACGTTTGGAAGGGGCTGTGTGTCGATAATGTACAAGCCTGGCGGCTTCAGCTGTAATGTAGCCAGGAAACAAGATTTCCAATTTTCACATCTGTCTTTATGGTAACACTTTAGTTTGGGGAACACGTGTTGACCAAAAACTTTTGCTATGAATAGAAGGCGAACGTATGTTCAAAAGAAAACTTAAACAAGTCCAGATGAACACAGTCTACTCTTGGATAACTATGACCTGGATGACTGAGAACCTACACAGACAACAATGCCCCAACTTGCTGCTAAACCTCGCTAGTTAGCAGACAGTTAATAATGAATTTGTGTTCCCTAACTTAAACTGTTAACAAAGTAACTTACAACTATTTTGCAATGAATGATAACACATCAATTTGCTGCTAATACTCCTGCTAGTTAGCAGGTAGTTATTGGTGAATGTGTTCCCCTCTAAAGTGTCTTTATATAGAATCCATCTACAGGACAATGACACCTTTGTATCCCAGCCACAAAAACAGACCCATAATCGCTTGTTTCTGCCTTTTCCTTCAACCCAAAGAACACATCTGGCACCTTGACAGCCTTCGCAGGAAAACCCTGGGGAACAATCATGAGCCTTGATTGCTCATAACCTGTCTAAATTGACGTGAGTTCCTCTAAACAGCTTTGGTCAAACCAGTAACATGTTCAAGGAATGCCCAGGACATCCCATTTTCCCCCTGTATTTGAATGACGGTCAGGACCGGGAATAGAACTCAACTATGCCCTTTTTTATTTTCTAAGATGCCGAACTCCAGTGATTCAGAAACCAATTTTAACCAAATATAACATTCAGACACCGCTGCAACATCCTCACGAGGCTGTAACTCTGAAGTTGTTTAAAGCTAAAGTGTGTGCTATACTGATCCGCTGCACCAGCCTTTCTCTAAGCTGGTGAAAGGCAAAAAAAAAAGCAGTCCGTCATGTAAATGACCAACAGCAACACATCTTATTTTAGCATTTAGACCATTTAGGTATGAACTGGTAACTCATTACATCTCAGCTCTGATTGATATGAGACTCTCGGATTTTCCCCTGGGTGGAAACCAGCAACTCGGTGTGTGGTTAAATGATGGATTGAAGATATCCCAATGACTTCATGTTTAATGTTTGTCACTTCTATAAATTTCATGTTTTTGCATCCTGTAGTTGTGTAAAGACATCATTTTGTTTTGCCTTTCTTTGTCAGCCTAGTGCCATCTGTGATGAGAGCACTATCAGATGGCTCACTGGGTGTATTATAGAGATGTGGAAAAAAGTGCTGAAATACCCTTTTATTTTTTAAAGAATATTCAAGGACGCAGGCATTGAAGGCACGTTCAAAGAGTATTTAAAGAATAGAGAATGTTTAGAAGCATGTGTGTATTTCTGTTCAAAACCTTTTAGCTCAGTTCAGACACGTTTTGGGAAAATGCAGATTTCAGCGAGGTACTTAAAGTCATCTTACCGCCCTGTTGTCCGCGTGTGTGTTCTATGACCAGTTGTGTTTCTATAATACGCCAGCATTCTGTACATAGGTATCCAGCTAATATATTCACAGAGAGACAGTGTTCTTGGAAAATGTTCCTTTTCACTGCTGAGCATTGCTTCTATGCACTTCAGTTCTGGGTACCTCCTCGCTTTTCCCAGGATTTTTCCTGGAAACAGAGATCCCGACAAATGTGGGAAAGTGCTGTGAAGACAAAGGCTCTGGCATCAGCATTACCTGCACAGTCAAACTCAAACAGTATTTATTTAAAGCACCTTTTACACGTAAAATTCTCACCAAGTGCTGTACAACAGTGGTCCACAACCCCCGGGTCATGGACCAGTACCAGTACGCGGGTCTTTCAGTATCGGGCCATACGTAATAAATAAATAACCTACATTACTTAATTTTATTTATTACCTGAAACTGAACAATGTTTATTATTCAATTTAGAAAATATCACAGTTTTCATGACGGTCTCATCATGTGCTTTTGTTGTTTTATCCGCCACATCTTAAGGGCCGGTCCCTAAAACTACTGTTAAACCGGTCCGCGGCGCAAAGAGGTTTAAAACAGTAAAAAATTATATATAATCAAGGAATAAAAATCTCAACTTTGAAGAACCATGTGAGAGAAGTATTGTCGGGGGCACCAGGAACCCTACTGAACCATGGCTAGGGGGCCTCTGCTCCTCCGATGAGCAATATGAAGTGAGTGTGCGCACGTGGTTAAAACAACCCAGAAAGATGAGGTGGAATGTGTGCACAGGTACACCTTGAAGACTGTGCCTTCGACCTATACATCATATTTTCTTTATTATTCATTTATAGCCGTGGAGGAGTTTTCTTTCACGAGGTTCATAAATGTTTCAATTTGAAAAAGCAAGAGTTGTTATAGAGGACAATTTATAAGCTTTTTAAAATTTAAACAGGTGTATTGTCCACCGCTCTTCTAGCATATGTCAGCTGCATCTATACTTTCACATGCTTCACATCACAGCTGGATTATTTCGAAGAAAACGGCCCCAGTATTGGTGACACTTCTGCACAGAAGCTCTAGTGTGTGTGCCTACCCTGCTTTATATTCCCTGAGGAGGGGGGCACATCGAAGCGGGTTCCTCTCCATGAGCACTAGACTGTTTCTCCATCCAGACAGAAGGATGTAGTTCCCTTTATATCGCTCATTATTTAAAAAGAAAAGTCATTCCTATCCAAGTATTAAAACTAGTGTTTTGTATTTCTGTGGATCTGTGGATAATACAGTGTGTGTGCGTGCGTGTCTAAGTGTGTGTCTAAGACCGAAAGCTGGCACCGTAAGGCAGCCGCCAAAGCTGGTGCATACATTATTTACCAGCATCATGAATGGACAATTTCACTTTCTAGATTTGACACCACTTTTTTCCCTGCTCTCTCCATTATTGACAGGCAGGCTAACATCCAACACCCGTAGAAATAAAAAAAAAAAGAATTCCTTCTTTTGTGCCGTGGCTTGTGTCTACCCGCTTTGCAAACAAAAGCACACAAAAACCAGAGAGACTTTTAGAAAAATAAGAGCAGAGTTACCTGTTTGTTCATGAAGACGTAGATGATTGGGTTGTAGACAGCCGCTGTTTTGGAGAAGAAAGCTGGGATTGAAGCCAGCCTGGGGTCGAGTTCTATGGTCGGATAAATGGTGACCAGGATGGCGAAGGTTGCGTACGGCGTCCAGGCCACCATGAACGCCACTATCATGACCACCACCATACGTGTCACCTGCCTCTCTGGTTTCCTGGCGGTGGCCAGCCGACCATGTGACACCTGCAAGGGAGGCTTAGACTTGACTGGCTGTAGGGCAATTACGAAAATTGCAATAATCATCAGTCATAATATTGTTTGGTACTTGCAATCATTTTTTTTTATATTCATGACAACGTCAATTATTTATTTTATCCAAAAAGTTGCATAAAACTTCAAATCTCATTCTATTGCACCAGCATCGTCGCAGCTACATGTTGTTTACCTTTCATCTTGATGACAATGGCTATGACAATAAAGTATGGCTAGGATAATACGCTATGGCTAGAATAATAACAGCATGGAGGAAGGGAAGGTTCTGGTTCCAAAGCCATGTTCCACAGCACCACTATGGGTCTATTTTGGTTTTTAGCCTAACGATAAAGGAGAGCCCAGTAACATGAAGGAAGCATCTGTAAAATTTGCCTGTCAAAAGCGCTAACGCAACAAATCTGAACCAATGTCTACAAACCCACCATCCACAACAACTGGCCCAGCTATTTCTGGATGTTCAAAAAGTCATTAAATTGCTCTGATTTATTGGGATGTACAAGACAGTACAGAATGTGTATTAATAAGGCTCATAATGCTGTGATGGTAAGAAAAAAAATAGACAATATAATCGTCAAATCGCATTTACTTTTCTGACAGTTAATCATCTCCAGAAAGTTTTTAATCATGACAGCTCTAACTGGCTACATAAACATGTCTTTATATTTCGATATTACTGTAAGGAAGTAAAAAAAATGAAAATTTTTGGTGTTCAAACTTCTACTCCACCATTTTTGATCTACAATTCCTACAGTGTGGACCAATTTACCACCAACATACGATAAATATGAAGAAGATGACATCGCAAAATTTGGAAATCTAATGGCTTGTAAGTAAATAAAAGTTAATAATCCGTTTAAAACTTCCAATCAATCTTAATTAAGTTTAAAAATATATAATTTTGGCATTTAGTCACCATGTGTTACAATTTAAGAGTTCTTTTTCAGTGTAAAAAAGTTGTACATTTCTTTCTTCTTGTGTTGTCACGTATGCGCTGTCACACAGACAACTGATGTGTCAAGAAGCCGGTGGAACAGAAATGGAGAGAGGAGCAAGATATAAATACAGTCACTATTCTTACTTTATTTCCAATAAAGATAACAAGTCAGAGTTCTCCGTACACTCTGTGCCGGTGGGGAAAAAATTATCTACCTCCAAAAACTTCATGTCAAGTAATAATAATAATAAAAAAAAACCCATCTGGAGTCGCAGCAGTAGAACTCGTGGGGCATGTAAAGGAGAAGCAGCAGCAGGAAGGCACGGAGGTCCCCCACCAGCCAAGCAACAAAAGACGAACGTTCGGTGGTGGCGACAAACCGAAACCCTTTAGTCGGGGAAAACTGAAGCGGTTGGTCGGATGGTGTGTCGTGAAGGAAATGCTGCTCCCAAATATGCTTCAGTCGGCCATTATTTGGTACCATCATTCCACAATTTAGGTGAATTAAAAAATAATATCTTGTTAGCGTTAACAGTTAGGTATCTCAGTTTAAAAAGGGTGACTTCATTTTGTTTTTTTATTAAAACAATTATTCGTTTTAAGCAAAATATAGTCATAATTTTGTTTTAATAAAAAAAACAGTGTGTAACTAAGTGAAGTCAAGTAGCTTATGGTTTTTTTTAAACATTTTTTAGGTTATTTTCTAGGTTAGTTTATAAGTTAAACATAAAATGTAAAAAAGATAGATTGTTGAAGGTACTTCCAAATAAAGTGAGCAAAACTGGTTGTAGTTTTTTAGATCCAGCTGGAGGGAGGAGTGGTTTTCTTTTGTTTTTATACCTTTACTCTAACTTTACTTTACTCTAGCTACTTTTAAAATAAGTAATCAGTAAAGTAACTAAGCTACTTTTTAGAGGAGTAATCAGTGGTCTGACTATTTTTTCCATGTAACTGCGGCAACACTGGCGATAACTAATACTCACCTTTCGGAGCTTCCGCAGGAGTTTTCCATAACAGAAAAAGATAACTCCAAGAGGCAGAATAAAGCAGGTGACGAAGAATGTGATGATGTAACTGTGACTGGTCATGTTGTTGGAATACCTGTTCGGAAATGGACAAAAAATAATTTCAGTTATTAAAGGAGAACGCCCGTATTAGCAAATTTAATTAGGCTTTTTGGCTTTTCTCTGGAGATTCATGACCTTTAGAGAACAGCAAAGGGCTGGTACCTAATTTTCTAGTAAAAACTGTAATTTTGCACTAGAGAAATTTGAGTGAGTGCCTCATTTAGTCTCTTTACATCATTTTCATGAGAGTAGCTGTCACACACAAGAAAAGACACATTCAACCCTTCATGATTTCATACATGTAGAGATGATCCAGATGCTTGAATGAACATAACAGATTTTTTTTTCTTATCAAGAAAAGTAAGCTTTCATTCCTGCTCCTGAATGGCTCACCATTCACGTCAGAGCATCATTCTGTGGTTAAACGATCACCAATGATGAGTCAGATACTTCAGGAATGGTGAATAGGTACGCTTTATCCACCAAGAATCCCTCTAAGGTTGTAGTGCAGATAAAGTGGGGTTTTGGATATTTTTCTGATTTGATCACCACATCCATCCCAACAAACACATGAACTGTGTGTTACAGTATCTCAGAGAGTGCAACAGAAAACTCCAACTTGGTTTCCAGCTAAGAAGTGAAACACCGAACTTTCCACTTTGTCGAATGAAGCCTTCAGTTTCCAGAAAGGGCGTAGCTTCATCAGCAGGCCAGCGAGTCATTGACTTAATGAGCCACTCCTGCACATCATCCAGGCAGCATTTAAACAATCTGCAGAGGTGCTGTCACCAGCTAGATCGTAACAGTTCACGAGATGAACCAGCACTGCAACTCTGTCAAACTCTTCCTCCGGAAATCTGGAATTATTCACGGGTGTCGGTGCTCTGCAGCCCCGTTCGCCGGCAGATGCCTGACTGTCAGAGCCCATCAACGCTGTTAAACTGAGCAGCTCGGGTTTGGAGCACATTTTTTACTCATTTTAGGGAAAAAAAAAAGAAGAAGCAACTTCATTACAATTATAACATGAAACTAAAATTTGTCATTTTCTACTTGCTCATAAAAATTATTAAAAAAATAAAACATTTTTGTGTTTCCTTTAATTACTCTGATCACTAATCCAATCTGTGTGTTTTACATTACCAGAAGTGTAAATTTGTAATCACCACCAAACAGGGAGACTAATTATGGTAAAGCCCAACTGACAGTAATTGATGGGAAAAGTCAAAGGGCAGCGGAGACGTGGAGCTTCTAAATTATTTACTGAGCAAGTTTGAGCGAACGTCTCATTTAATTACAGTCAGTTTTGTGTTTCTTACGTTCGAACTTAAATCGCGATTGGTTTTCCTGCTGTTGCTGAGTTAAGCATGATTTGCGCTTTGATTTTTAAGCAGCACTTGTCTGGAGCTCGGCTTTGAGAGATGACATTGCACTAGTTGATCCACCGTTGCCATGGCATCTTCACTTTATTACCACTTCATTATATTTCAGAAAAGTACAACCTGAACCTGCTGCACAATAAATATTTGGTTATTTTGAGGTTTTATCAAGGTTCAAACATATGTGGGGTGATCAAAGAGCACACACTGTCCCATGGGGAAGAAATATATAATTAAATCATGTAGGACATGAACATTTTTATGTTTTTCTTCGACACTGTCAATCTAGAAAAGCATATCAAGTTGTTTTCTTCCATCTAGAACATTTGGAACATGCATCAGGGGGCTGAGGGACAGATGAAAGCAACACCGGACTATTCAAAGACTCTTCCTCATACGGCATGTTCACACTTGAAATGCAAGCGTGAGAGTTTATTTGTAAAAATGTCACAAGATTACTGCGCAGACTTTACAGCACAAAGTCTAAAGGAGCCTTTTATACAAAAGAAATGTCCCAAATGATGCCAACTGGAGCCTGTACGCAGGCTTTACCTCGTGTTTACCCGCAACATCAGCATGCTGTGACTGACATTTAGGTTTAATGACAATATTGTATGAGGGGAAGCGCGCAGAGCTCCTTTAATGGACGAACTGGAGGTAATTGCCCACAGTCTGAGACGTTCACAGCCATCCATCACGCCCTTTCAAAAGCATCACAGATTTCAGCGTGAAGTCATTAATGCATGTGCTCACATTTGTGTATGTTTGAAGTTTAATATGTCAAGGACACTTCTCTTTATGTCGCTCCACAAACATCCCATCCCAAATGTGTGTTATTACGTGTAACTGGGGAGATCAAAAACATTGAGGAACGACTGATTTATTATTTTTTTTTTAGTCTTTAAGGATGAAGCAGTGTTCAGACATCAAACATACAGTATGTTGTGAGGCTTCGTAAGAAAAATATGTCACAGTAATAATCTTACTGCACTGGCTCAAAGTAAACATTATTGTAATAGTAATAGTAGTTGCAGCAGTAGTAGAAGAAGTACAATCTAACAACACAAATTTTTAGATCCATCTCTATCTTCCAAAACATGGTGCCTCCCCTTGCTTGTGCAGTCCTCTCAAGTGCTCCCCGTAGTGACTTCAATAAACTGGATTCTAATCTGGGTGCTGGGCTGGAGGGGGCTGGTATAATCGCAAATGTTATTACAACCACTGACCATGGATCCCAGTCAGTGACGCCAACCTCTTTGCACACACTCCTTTAAAACCATGCATGTGTGTTACTTTATTATTTCGACCACCCAAAGATAAATGTCCTGGGGGGGGGGAACTATGCACATAAATAAGGTTTTTAAAATGCATTAGACCTTGAACAGCTGGGGTGTTTGCTCTCCTACTGTAGAATAAATGTTTTCAGACAGAAGGCACACAGCTACAGCTGCAGCTACAGCTGGAGGTGGAGGTGGTTCCGGTCTTCTGTGTCGAGGCGGTGTCCTAACTGTTTAGACTGAACCGCTCATTTCCCCAGTGCTTGCACTTGAGCGCTGGTTTTCCCACAGGCCTCGCTGTGAAGACTTCACACCTTTGATCAAAGAGGCTAAATAGCATTACCCAAATTGCACCCTATGGCCCAAGGTCAGAGGCTTTTCTCGCCCTTTTCCACAAGACATACTCACAGTTTATTCCAGGGGTGGGGAAATTCTTAGATTGAAGGGCTACATTGGGTTGTAGATCCTGATGAACGGGCTGGCCAGGTGATGCGGGAAACTAACATCCCCCAAATGGAAGATCGGAGGTTGAATAAAAATCGTGATTGTTGGACTGTTGACTGAGAAAAGAGCTCAAAGAGCCCGTACATTGGTCCCACAAGAGATGGATGATAAAGATCCAAATGATGTTTAGCCCCACCTTCTTGAGAGGACATGTTAGCATGCTAGTGTGAAGGAGGGTCTAAACCTTTTTCTAACCAATCAAATTGACAACCCTCTTCATTTGGCTTTTGAAGAAATTACCGTGAAGCCTCTGGAATAAATATCTTATCAGGCCCTATGTGCCCCCCCCCCCCCCGCGCCTTAGTTTGCCCACCTCCGGTTTAATTTGAGCAATAGCAAAATTGTTATATCCATCAACTGTGCACAACTGTTTTTTAGCAAACGAAATGTTATTTTTGTTATTACTTTACTATGTTATTTTGTCTCACGAAAAATTTAAATCAAATGCATTTTTACAAGATTTAATCGTGTAAAGGCAAGGATAGATTAGCTCAGCTCCTTTCTTTCAGCTGAGCAATTTAGGCGTATACACACACGCACGCACACACAGTGCTTTTTTTTTTTTGCCGACTTAGGAGACAAAGCACTATCCCGTTGTGACTGTTATCACTGTTGCAAAAAACTGAGAAACAGTGTAACAACTTTGTTTTCTCGGCGTTGCAAACAGATTTAGGTCTGATCTGGCCAGAACCTTTCGCACTTTATCAGAAACTCCTGTAAAGTCTTTTTACGACCCATGTGTGCATTCATCTGCACACATCTTTTGTGATAGGCTGCCTCTTTCTGCTAACTATTACGAATTTGTTTGTCCTTTATGTGAATACAACGTGCTGTAAAAATGTCTTTACTTCCTAATGGTCTCGGCCATCTGCTTTTTCACACCACCTGCAAATTTACCAATTATTCATGCAAATATCCTCAGAGTGTCAAAAACTAGCTGCAGGAACTCCTAATTAACTCAGGAAGCGAGAAGCAAATTTCTATCACGCTCTATTACAGTAATTACAGTTTTAAAAAGTCAGGCTCTTCGTGCAAGTAAAAAAATGGATTCCTGCTCACCAGTCAGGCTCGCAGGTGGTTCCAATCTTGCTCACAGTGTATCTGTTCCATCCCAGCACCGGAGGAAAGGTCCAAACGAAGGAGAAGGTCCACACAAACAGCAGACCGATCACCGCATGCTTGGCCTGCAGTCTCATGTTCCCGAGAGGTCGGCAGATCACAAAGAACCTCTCAAAGGAGAGAACGGCGAGAGACCACATCGCCACGATCCCTGAAATGAAGACAACGTCGGCGTTTAGAAACGTAACGCTCAAACGTCTGACAGCTATGGGATTCACTCCTTTGTTTTCAGACAATGATCACCTAAAGGTTTTTCTCTTACCGCCACCTCAGGGTGTTTTAAATACCTCCCAGGTGCACCCCGCTGTAACTAAGAAGCCTCTGCAGAGGAGTTGAACTGGCACCACTGTTACTGACATTGTTTAACCATCCATACACACACAGCCTCCTCTTAAAAGTCACTTTTAATTATGGTAAGTCATTCTCGTGAGAGGAATTGTTGCTTTGTGCTCCGGTTTCTCCAGTGTGCCTAAAAGCACAGCAGGACTGAAAAAAGCAAAAGTAAGACAAACTACAGGGTTATTTATTTCAAAACAGTTGGGTTTCAGTAAATAATAAGACTGTTCAAGTGAAGTCTGTGGGGTTTTAAAGTTCCCCTCAGTCTGATCAGTTTAGTTGGTCACTGGATCTACAAATGTTGTTACTCAGAGAACCTGCTAAACGCTTTACAACGCAAAAGCACTTCAGTTTATTGATTATACATTAGCACAGCTTTCTGCGGCACATTCCCAATGTCATTATTTCATTAACCTTTATTTAACGCAGAGAAGCCCTCCTTTGAAATAATGAAATATCAGTGATAAAACCTCTTGGCTGTCTTGGATTTTAGGAATAGGTGATACAGTATGAGCATTAAAAACATTTTAGAGCATAATTAGGAACGAATCCTTGCACTTCAAAAGTTGAGTTAGCAAATCTAAAGGTAACCAAAAGAGGTATTACCACAACCATTTGGACATTTTAGGATGTTTTCCGGCTTGACCGGACAAACATGAACAGTCTCCTCAAAGCTGCTGTTCAGGAGCTCATTCCCCCAACATGCTGGTCAGAGACGGTGAGAACTATTTGAGACGGAGAGGGGACATTGATGTTTAAGGATAACAGGAAGCCTAATGCTCTTGATTCTTACTGAAAAAGCTGTCACAAGGTTTACACATGAAGATCACCAATTTAATGTTGTTACCGATTTGATTTGTTTGTTCCTCTCCTTTTTTTTGTCCTTTTTTTGAACACACAACACAAAATGGTGTGAATGCATTTCAAACTGCCCACAGCTCCCCCCTCCAGATTTAGTAAAATGATTTTAAGTTGGGTCAGGAGGCTGTAAAATTTCTAACACACGTTTCTGCACACAAGAGCTGTAGTTTAGAACCACAGAGGAAGTGACTTAAATCATCATCTTCTTTTAATTGTCTTTTTTGGTGTTTGTTTGTTTTTTTTACCCCACATTTCAGTGCGTGTCTTCTCATTTTCAGCTGACTGAGCAAACAGCCTGTCACATCTTAAAGAAAAGTATCCAAGTAGTAAGTAACGTATTACAATCAATAACCATTATTCCACTTTATCTGCATTTTACTCTGCATTTTCTATTCCACAACCTATGTAAAACTCTGGGATTAAAGATAAACATTCACTAGGATAAATCACAGATCAACATTCATGTAAAAGTGAATCAAGTTAACACTATCTGCGCTCACTGAGAGCCAACTTTTGCTGCTTGTTTTATCTGCCTGTTGCAACGCTGCTCGTCACACATCATGAGAAGCTCCGACACTGACATCTACAGTTGTCAGGGGCCACAAGCTGCCGACTTACCGAAGTAAGTGACCGCGAAGCCCTCCAGGACGCACGCCCACCTCCCCAGGAAGAAATAGCCTCTGGCGTTCGTCAGGAAACTTATTAGTCCGCCGGTGATGGACACCAGGAAGTCGGCGATGGCGAGGTTGACGATGATGTAGTTGAGGGGCTGCCGGAGTTGCTTAAACTTAAAAGTGATGAACATGACCAGGAAGTTCTCGCTCAGAGACAGAGCAGTCACCACGAACATGAGGACGGCCAGGATGGTGAAGTTCCACTGCGCGATGTTGTTGATGGGTCCGCTGAACGGATCGTTGGTGGGGGCCAGTTCCGCGGCCACCGTGTGGGACACGCCGTTGACTGACAAACTTAAAGACTCCATCTTACGTGAGCGCCGTGAAGCTTTTTGTCGCTTGGTGACCCTGGTTTGGATGCTTTTTCCAGCCGTCTCTCACGCTGACAACTTCATGGAGTCAAACGACGCGCAACGCTGTGGAGCATCCCGCGCGTCCTGGGACTCTGCGCGCTGCTGCGGTTCCAAAACGCCCCTCATAGTTCACCGCAGCAGAAAGAAGAGTCAGAAATGACCCGGGCTTCTCTGGATGCTGCTGTCTACGGGAGAAAGCGACGCGACGGTGGGGGCGCTCCGAGCGCGGAGCGCACAGAGCGCGGACGTCTTGGAGAGCAGCGGGAGCTGGAATAACCCACCGCTTGCGTCTTGGAAGTCTTTTTATAGGCGGCTCCAGCATCACTGCCGGCCGGCCTCCAGCAGAGGCGACAGGGCGTTCTGTTCCTGTGCCCTTCTTTACATGGATCTAATGACTTTGCCTTTTTTGATTGTAGTAGTTGATCATTTGAACCCCAGCTGTGCATTTTCATATTAATCAACCTAGCTCAGCGTGACGTGTCATGCCTGCCTGATACCTTTAAAATAACATGGTTAATTGAATACTTCATCCTTCTTCAGCGGCATTTGAACAATGGTCATTATCAAAATGATTATTATCATCAAAAACTGACATTTGACTTCTGCCTGCATTGAGCTGGCAACTCATACAAAAAGGCTCCCTGAATTATCACATCATTAGTAAATGAGAAAGTAAAAATGTGATCCATAAGAAGATAAAACAGGCATTTTTAACCTATTTTAATCAGCCGGTGATGAAAAGTGAAGACACTAATTGTTGTAACTATGCCATATCTAAAATATTTAATTGTACTCACAAGTCATGGATGATCAGAACATATTTATTTTGTACATAAGATGTTAAAAGAAAGATAAATTTGCATTTCATTGTATAACACTGTTTATTTTTTTTATTATTTTAAATATTATTATTGTCATCCATCCATTTTCTAAACCTGCTTCATCCACACTCGCAGGTCATTTCCCCTTTATTTATCCATTTTTCAATAACTTGTTTATTACACAAGATTCTTATTTACCCAAGGATTTCTGATCCAGAACATTACAAAAATGGAATCATCCGTTACTTGGCCCATTACCAGCATTTCCAGAAAATATCAATACAACTTTTTCACCACCTTCTGAGCTATTTTGCCAACAAGAGACAATAGAAGCATCTGTCACTTCACGTCCTCCCTGGGTGGTGGTTGTTACACCAAAAAAAGAAACCAATAAACAAAATCCAAGGCCCAAATATATCTGAAGTATCTCCAATCTGAAGAAAGATTCAAGAGAGTTAAAGGTGACTCCGGCTGGAGGAAGCTAGATGCATTTTAAATAATTACTTTCTGTGCACGGAAAGTATCTAATAGAATGAGCAGGTCTTATGAAGTGATGATTTGTGCAAATATCAGCAAAAGTACAAGTTAAGATATCAAGCTGGAGCCAGATCTTAAAGGTCAAGACTGGATTTGCACAGACTTTTTCCTCAGAGGTGAATCACGATTCCACGCCTTCATGTCTGCCCGGTGTTTGATCCCGTTCTGTCTTGTGGAAGCCAGCTTGTCACACCTCAGTGACCATCACCAAAATGAGTATTTATTACCTCCATGGTCTCTCCAGGCCTGTGTGTGACTACTTTGGTTTGGCAGTGGCTTCAGCGTACCATTGCCAACATCAGCATTGTTTTATTCCAGCAATACTTGAAGGAGCTTTAAACCAGAGGTGAAATTTGGAGAAAATACTTTTCATTTCCTCTAACTGTGATAGCATTGGTCCGTGTACTCATTCAGACATCAGATAAACCCAAATGCTGTATTCCATATATGTAGCATTGCAACCTTTCAGGCACCAGGTTCTGATCCTATCGCTGTGTTTGTGTGTTTACCAGGCTTCCGCGGGGGCCAGTGACCTGTGGAATTGGCCTGTCGACTCACTTCACTAAAGGTTCCTGACTGAATGAGGATTGATGCCCATGGGGGTGAATCATGTGACGTTTTAGCAACTGAAATTAACCAGTTAGGGGTCGTTCCGTTACAGTAAACAAGTAGTTTGTACCAGATGCTGCTCTAAAAAAGGACCCTGCAACTGCCTCGAGAACTGAAAATATGATGCTTTATTCAATAAATACCGATTTATTTCCAGAGATAAATAGGTTTTTAGCAACACATTGAACATTAATAAAATTTAATTCTGTTAAGACACATTTACTCTTGGTTGGATCATAAGATGCTGTTAAGAGGCTCTGATTCTGAAAATTGGATGTGTAAGGCATAATTTTCCTATTCATGGAGTACAGAGACTGAAGAGGTGATTCTGCTCATTCTCAGTGAAATCAAAATCATTAGGATCAATAGTTCCCATAGTGCCCAGGGGAACTCTGTCAAATGACCACATCCATTTTCCCTGTAGCTCTTCATCTTTCCACGAATTCTACTCTTAACCGAGTTTTGGAATTGACTTAGAGAAAGGTCTTTGGTTGATTACTCTTGAGGCTTTGTATAGTAAAAGCAGCAACCCATCTGCAGGGGCTTTAGAGAATTGTATTACCCCTCGCCCTCCAGGACAGACAAGAACACACACCAATTATGCTCAATCCCTGAAGCAATGTCACCTGTGTAGCATGTTTCATTTAGACCTAAATATCGTTAGGAGACTTTGAAAGACAACATGATGGACATCACCGTCCCCTTATGTTAGTAGGGAAATGCTTATGCACCGAACCCTGTTAAAGGTAAAGTTTAAACTATTATGAACGCAACACTTTAACACAAACACAAATTAGCAATGCATGATAAAGCATCATAAGAACTAAAAATAAATACCGACAACTGCTTCTTGGAAAAAAGTTCAGGATTTTTTTGATGGCAAGGCTTGAAATTACTACTCGTGAACTGTCTGACATTGATAAAACTTACAAATGAGCCTGAGCTGATGGATGGATAGATGGATGAAGGGTTGATTTGATTAACACTAATCTTCACGCTAAAGGTACAATGCTTGTGCAGCCCTGCAAGCTCACTTTGGAAAAACCACCTGGAATTGTACCAATTACTTTTTTTTGCAAGTTACACAGAAAAAAGCCTTGAGCAGAGAAAAACTTCAGGCTAAGCTTAGCTAACTTAGATAAAGCCCAAGTGACTCAGACCCAAAAAATGCAGAGCAGCTCAACACTCCCACCAGCAACTTCCACCTATTATTTAACTTACTCTACTTTAAAAGCCTAAGCTACACTTATATTAATATAACTCTTTGAGCCAGGCTCAAGTCAGCGAGCCGCCCTTGGCTGATCATGCTACAAGACTCGTCTGAGATGGTAGTGTTCACACCATGTGATATCTCTCTGACTGGCTGACATGGGACGTTCATGGTGCGCCACGGGCCTTCTGTCTTGGCTTTTGGAAGATAAAGTTCCCCCACAAAATGCCACATATAGTCAAGTGCCATTTATAGGTTGTTTTTCCTATTGATGATGCCATTTTTGACTGATTCGTTTTCGGTGGGATTCATAGTCTGAACAACACAATAT
>CAAE01015016.1:532051-556201 GCA_000180735.1 Tetraodon nigroviridis
AGTCATCAAAGCACAGCAAGTCTTTCTGGTTTTGCAATGTTTTTAAACCATCAAATGTTGCTGGAAAATAGGCTACAATATTTTAGTATTTATCTGGGAAAAACGTTATCAGAATAAGGTGGTTAAATGGATGGTTAGATGGATGGATGGATGGAAGGATGGATGGATGGATGGATGGATGGATGGATGGAAGGATAATTAACATGATGGCAGCAGTTAATATAGTAATATACAGTGTGTAGTCATTAAGAGGACCATCGGTCCCAGTTAGGGTCCAGCAAGCAGCGATAGTCTCTATGATTGGCGCAGATTGCCATCTAATGGTCAAATTGTGTTACTGTAAATATTGAACAAGAATTTGTATAAAGTCTGTATATCAGATATAAAATATTATATCGTAGTTCGGATTTTGTAGAATAAAAAAAATAAAATAATAATAAATGCAATGATATGCTAAATCTGTATGACATAAAAATACATAAGAGTATTAAGGAATTTGTTTTATTGGTTGGTTGGTTGATCAAACCACTGACATAAGCCTAAACAATTGTGTAGAGATCAAAAAAAAGCAAGAGTTAACTCTTATATGGCAAGATGTCCACCAATTTGCAATCCCAGAATCGGGAGAAATTTCTGCACGTTTGTGAAAAGAGACATGGTTTCACAGTCGACCTTCTCCAGCAATAAAATTGATTGTTACTGAAATAAAAAGTGTGTTTTTCTTTCGGGCACCTGTCTGGTGGTGGGAGTAGCAGCTTCAGCAGGAAAGCCCAGACACTCCTCCTCCCTAGCCACCTTCACCAGCTCTGCAGGAGGAATTCCAAGTGTTCCCAGGCCAGCCCAGACATGGAATCTCTGCAGCGGGTCTTCACCCAGATGCCCGTGCTTGGACCAGCACCCCAGGGACGCTATATATACTCTGTGTGTGTGTGTGTATGTCTCTCTCTCTTCCTTATTTCGTTATCCATCCATCTCCTCTGAGTTTTGCCCCGTCTCCCTTTCCTTCTTCTTTACCCAGCAGAACAGTTCCTCCTCATAAGTCTGGTCCTGCTCAAGGTTTCTTCCTGTTAAACAGCAGTTTTTCCCTGCCACTGTATAGTTCAGGCTTTGGGTTTCTGCCTCTGTAAAGCACCTAGACACGGGTTTTTAGCGAGGTGGTGCAATATGAATAAAACTAAATTGAACTGAACTGAATGTGGACCGGAGGGGAAACCTTGAGCACAATCGAGTGCTTTAGGTTAGCTTAGCTTAAAGTGCTGCTGGTACAAAAGAGCCTGCCCTTTTTTAAAAGATCATTATCGTAATGTTTACACAACTAATTCACAACTAACAATTCAGCATCAATATTAACAATGTTGTTCAAGATCTGTCAGTGGTAAATATTCACTGATGGCTGCCTCCGGGCGGCTCTGGTCACTAGCCAGGAGAAGAGTTTTAAATCTGGGAAGACTCTGACACATCTATGATCACACCAGCCTGTTTCATGTTAATCATATTTCTATTTTACTACCAAGTGTGCTGTTAAATGCTCGCATTTGAGGCTTTTAACAGGTTTAATATAGATTACAGGAAGCCATGCGCAGGCTTCAGATGCAGCAGTATTAAGGTTTATTAGGCAACATCAAGTAACTGTTGATACTGTTCCGTTCTGTTCAATGTCAGGAGTAAACCTGTAAGATGTCACCCACGTCTGGCCAAGTCCAGTGTGTTTGTGTGCCAGTGTGACACTAGAGGGAGCAGCTGACCGCGCGGCGGCCTGCGCGCCGGGGTGCGCGCTTGGCGGTGCGCGCTTGGCGGTGCGCGCTTGGCGGTGCGCGCTTGGCGGTGCGCGCTTGGCGGTGCGCGCTTGGCGGTGCGCGCTTGGCGGTGCGCTGCGGGACAACAAGCGTCCTGGGAACCCGGATCAGCTCACCCAGCACCTCAGGCTCTCTGTCGACTCAGTTGTTCCCAACAGATTCACGGGCGTTCGTGATGATTAGCAGGCAAAACCCTGATTCCACAGCCCCGACGGTGAACTGGCTGAATGCAACAGTTGTCTTTGCCTCTTGGCAAAATAACTGGAAAAGTTGGGACGGCGTGGAAATTACATTTTGGGAAAATATTAAAAATGGGCCAAACGTAGAAGATTACAATTTAGTGATGTCCTGAAATCCAGAGGGACTTTGATAAATAGATAACACACAAAACTACCTCCTGTTATGTAACTTTGCATTACAACTGCTTAAATTATACAACATAATACCTACACTAGGGGTGGATAGCACAATATGCGAGTAAATGGGCCGCTTAGAGGCGGTCTGCTCTTTTTCTGGATTATTATAAATATTATTTGTTTTGCTTATCCTCACAGTACCAGAAGCGAACGGAGAATGGGATGGATTATTATTATTATTATTATTATTATTATTATTATTATTATTATTATTATTATTGGTATTATTATTATTATTATTATTATTATTATTATTATTATTATTATTGGTAGTAGTATTGCTTTTTTATCACAACGTGAATAACAGGTTTTTTATTTTTACATTTGTGTCAAGATTAAATCATTATTTTGCTTCACTGATGCCCACAAATGATGTATACTTAAGTGATTTTACATTTTCTCGAACAGAAAACAAAAAACTCGAATACTGTTACAATAATAATAATAAAATAATAATAATAATAATAATAATAATAATAATAATAATAATAATAATAATAATAATAATAATAATAATAATCGGTTGTTTAACCTTTGGCCTTTTGAGTCACAGCTTGGGTCAAAACCTGACCCCTACATTTTTTCCTGGTGATTATTTTAGACTCTCTAACACTGTTGGCTAATAAAAATCCGTGTACATGATCGCGGAAAATATGCGAGTATAAATTAGAAATAAGAGGCCCATTTAGAGGATTAAAAACCCACGTGTACTCTCTCTCAACGATGTGTAGAAATATCGTCAAAATTGTGAATCACCTCGCGTTGAAAACCTTTTAAAATCCACAATCTTTCCCTGGCCAGCAAATGGGCAGCACGGTGCGCTGCTGAAGCCTTTCGGAAGCCACCGTGGCAATATTTCACTCTTACAACCTTCTCACATCTCCATAAAATATTACAGCACTCAAAGTGATGACTGGAGCCGAGGTGCTCTTGCCTCTACACACTTTCTCTCCAAAAACACACTGATTAGCTTTTCCTCGGTCAGGTTCATAAAAAGTTAAATTCTGTATATTTATAGAAATCCATATTTATTTTTTATTCACATATAAATCGTCTCAAGGTGCTTTACAAAGGCCGAAAGATATTATTTTGACGTTTGTTTCTAATGACAGTTTGAATTAAAAAAATAAAACATACATTATCTAAAATTATTTTTCTCACTCCTGCATCCTGATTTTTGGTTTTGTTGAACTTAAAAATGGAACATTTAGTCTTTCAGCAACGGGAGAAACAAAGAGTTCTGTGGCGACTAACGACGATCATCAAGCGCCGCTGCCCGTGGGGCGTTCACTGTCCCCTCCGACAACACAACCTTCCTCTGCGTGGCTCCGCCGTTAGTGTTTGGTTTTCAGTCTGTTCCGTTACAAAACTATTTCATAATTTCGCATTATGGTAGGACAAGTTTAATCGGCCCCTTGTTTAACATCGAGTGTAGAAATAAAACAAAGATACTTTATCTGCGTCTGTACGTCAAATCCACCAAATCTTTCCGGTTGGAGGCGCTTAGAAACGCCACTCGTCCGCCCGGTCGTCATTTATCAGAAATGTACCCGGTCACATCCAAACCGAAGCTGCGCTTTCCGACGGCACATCAAAGCAGCGCCCGTCCCAGCGAAGACACACGTGCGGGCAGCGGAGTATCTCCCTCATCCAATCAGAGCGCGACTTTGCTCTGCTCCTATCCAATGGGAATGGCGCGCGAGCAGGTGGCCGCGCTATTATCAGCGGGCGCCGCTTTCACCGGCGGCCGAGAGCGGAGTCAATTTATGGGAGGACGAGTCGAGTCTTTAATGGTTCTCATCAAACCCGCTAAAAACACCACCGGAGCGGCCGACTTCCGCGGGGACCGTGGGGCGCACGCTCGCGGCCGTTTGTTGGAGTTTGACCGACTTTTGTCCCCCACTTCCGAAAGGTTCCGTTTGGAAGACTTTTCTTCTTCTTCTTCCGCGTCAGGATACTTTTGGAGACGGCGGAAGAAGCGCCGGTCCGCTCGTCCCCAGCGCTCCTAATTGCTCCCTCCCAGTTTCGTGCTGTTTTGGGGGTTCATGTTCACAAATGTTAGCGGTTGGGCAGATGGAGGCTAACCGGCAGAGTGCTTTCGTCCTGGGCAGCACCCCGCTGGCGGCGTTGCACAACATGACCGAGATGAAGACGTCCCTCTTCCCGTACGCGCTGCAGCAAAGCCCGGCGGGCTTCAAGGCGCCCCCGATCTCCAGCCTCAACTCCCAGCTCGCCATGGGCACCCCGCACGGAATAAGCGACATCCTGGGAAGACCCATCACCACCGCCGGCCAGCTCCTCTCCGGTTTTCCCAGGATAAACGGCCTGGCGACCACCGCGGCCGGGATGTACTTCAGCCCGGCGGTGTCGCGGTACCCGAAGCCTCTGGCGGAGCTGCCGGGGAGGGCGCCCATCTTCTGGCCCGGGGTGATGCAGGGATCCCCCTGGAGAGACCCCCGGGTCCCCTGCCCCAGTAAGTTCTGTTAGAAGACCTTAATTAAACGCTTATAAATCTAGTAAAGTGCAGTTCTAAAGCGGGACGTCGCAACACAATCATTAAAAGATCGGATATTTATTTTTGTGATTCACGCTAAACAAACGGGTTAAGTTTTAACTAGACAATATTTGGAATGCATGGATTTTCAGAGCTGATAGAGGAATAATAAAAACTTTATGAGCTTTCAGCGTTGATATACTATGAGGTTTCGATGCAATAATACAATTTGGAGAAGTTTTGGGAATAAGAGTTGGACCATCGCGAGAGAAAAATGGTGGAAAAATGTTGATTCGGAGAACAGCGGAGCAGCTCAGTCGGTACAAACTTGGTCTCTGTCTTTAACTCTGTCCCTGCCTTCCTTTCTTCTTATCCTTTTTCATAGCTCAGGCTAGTGTTTTGATGGACAAGGACGGCAAGAAGAAACATTCCAGGCCGACCTTTTCTGGACAGCAAATCTTCGCACTGGAAAAAACCTTCGAGCAGACCAAATACCTGGCGGGCCCGGAGAGAGCGCGCCTGGCCTACTCCCTGGGGATGACGGAGAGTCAGGTCAAGGTGCGTTCACCTTTTTTCTTTCTCCTCATTTTACCGGCAGCATATTTTTTTGACGTCCGTCAAATTGGACCCTTTTTCCAAATGAACCCGATTTTAGCGGTTTTTCTTGTATATTCGCACTATTTGCTGTGGTTCTGTGCCAAGATCGAAATGTACTTCAGCTTGGTTCATCCTCTCCGGACCTGTTGATCCCTCATGCGCGTCCATGTCCCCTTTCCCACAGGTTTGGTTTCAGAACCGGAGGACTAAATGGCGGAAGAAGCACGCGGCGGAAATGGCCACGGCCAAGAAGAAGCACGACTCCGAGACGGAGAAGATGAAGGAGAGTTCCGACAACGAGGAGGACGACGAGTACAACAAACCGCTGGACCCGAACTCGGACGACGAGAAAATCACGAGACTGTTGAAAAAGCACAAGGCCTCCAACCTGGCGCTGATCAGCCCGTGCAGCAACAGCTCGGACACCTTGTGACGACGCCCCGGAACCTTTCCCGAGCCCCCCCCTCCTCAGCTGACAGGGACTCGGTCAACTGCACTAAAGTCAGGAAGCGTTTCAGACCAGAGCGCGTTGACATTCATTACTGATGACTCCCAGAAGAACCTTTTGGTGTAGGACCAAAAAAAAAAAACAAATTAAACAACACAAAACCGGACGACTCGACGCATCTTGAGGCTGATGAACCGTATCCGGATCCGGATCCGGATCCGGATCGCAGACGCGCGCAGGTGTGAACGGGGCCTGCGACGCTTGTGAAGCTCAGTTTAACCAGGGTATCGCTGTCCGTGAGCACCAGTATGGACTGGTGCCTCGCGGGGGTTTATTTGAATGATTTGTGCTTTAGCGTAAAGATAAAAAAAACCAACAAAAAACCAACTGTAAATGAGATTGTGTATATATTTTTTATGAAATAAGTTAAGCTGAAACTCGGCAGCCTTCCTCTCCTCCGCGCTTCTCCTCCCTGCAGCGTTGTCTGCCTCCTTCTGTCCCCTCCAACATGTACAGACGCAGATGCTGTAAATAATTATCGTAACCGAAAACGCTTGTTTGAATTTTCCTGCTGGTTTAATTTGAGCAACTTTGATTTTTACCAACCCAGAAGAGGAAACTCGACTGATCGTTTCCTTTTGAAATTAAAGAGATTATTATCGCTGCAGGGAAAGTTATAGAACGATTGAAATAAAAAGAACCTTTGTATTATAAATAAATTATTTAACAAGCATTTTTGAGTTGTGTCTGAATGTACCAGCCTAATCTTGTGTAAATTAAAGATAAAGTGTTGAATATCAATTGTATTTCATTATTAGTTAAAAAAAAAAAAAACAAACAAACAAAAAAAACTTTTAGGTTTAAGATTTAGATTTTAAAAATATTTATGATTACGGAAAAGAAGGATTAAAGCACCATTAACTTAGTAACTTTCCATTAACGGTCTGAGATTAATCTTGTTCAATTTACAATTCATTTCTTTTTTATTATTGATTTTTTTATTGCAGAACTTTTAAAGTATTGTTGTGAAATAGAGATCAACCAACCAAGAAACCGACCCATCAGTGGATAGTTTAATTTGTAACCTTCTTTTGTGGAAATAAATCGGATCAAGCACAATTTCCACTAAAACATTAAAGTTTTAAATATTACTAAAAATTTTATTATTACTTAAATATGTCTAAAACGTGTTCAGACCAGATAATTATTGTCTTGAAGTTATAGTTTCTTGAAATTAGTCCGATTTATTCTATACAAAACTATTTATATTTTTATTTAAATCAAGACAGTTATAAAATAAAAAACCCTGACATTCTTTTGCACTGGGCGTGGAAGACCAATTAATTGTGCCATTTTTAATCCAGCTTCTAAACTCACTAATAATCCTGATGATGTCACTGAGGGTTAATTGATAAAGATCTCAGTGTTCATCGGGCAGCTAAAATGAGATTTAATGAGGACAAACAGCCGTTTGGAGATCTAATGGTTTATTGCTTGAGAACTGCATCACCTACAGCAGAGGCCAGGCTGTCCAGAATAAAAATCTCTATCTGCTTTAATAAGAGGGAGTGAAGGAAGAAA
This sequence comes from Tetraodon nigroviridis, assembly GCA_000180735.1. NCBI lineage: Eukaryota > Metazoa > Chordata > Actinopteri > Tetraodontiformes > Tetraodontidae > Tetraodon > Tetraodon nigroviridis. The sequence continues at coordinate 539,384 of CAAE01015016.1, forward strand.
GAAAACTGCAGCTTAAACTCCTACAGAAGACTCACAAGGAGCCGCAGAAACAACAAGCAGCCTGGTTCTGAGATCCTGCATGTGCTTTTTCTTTTTTCGCCTACAACCAAATCACACGAGACAACAGAAAGTCAGCGCAGGCACAAATTATTCCCGTTTACTGTGATTCAGACGGCAAAACAGCAATAAAACAAAAGAATCAATCCGGCGGCTTCACGTGGTCTGAAATCTGTAGTGTCAACCGAATCAAATCCAATTCTTTAATGCTCCAATTATTTGCGAAGACCAGTTCTTGAAGGCTACATCCAAAAAAAAAAGCAAGTTATCCTGCTCCTGTCCTTCCTTTAGAGTTTCTCTGGTTGCTCAACATCCCATCTGGAACTCTTACAAACTCCATTTCTATATACTTGGCACCATAATGCAGTAACAAAAAAAAAAACAAACCAAAAAACAAAAACATACACTTTAAAGATACCCAAGCTTACCTAAAATATCACATTCAGATCCAAAATATTATAGAAATAAGTTAGAGTAAGAATAATAATGATGACGAAATGTGAGCGTGCTATGTATCTATATATCTATAAATAGATATATATCTATTTATATATATAGATATATATATATATATATAAATGAACTGAAATATTATCTTATATATTTGCATGGTCTATGGCACTGCTTAAAACATTCTTGTATTTAGGCATTAAATCAGCGGACAGCTTCTCCAGCTTCTCTGCGACGTCTTCTCGGGCCACAGTCATCCTGTCGGTGCACACTTCAGCATTTTGGTAAGAATCATAAATTATCTCTTTAAAAAGTACAGTATATAAAACCAGACATGAGGGGATGTGTCAGGCATGATGATATTGTGTTGTGCCTACAACAACAACAACAACTCCAGAAAAAAAAAACCCAAAACACAAACAGGAAAAAAAAAACAGAGAAGTTGCATCTATTCCAACAAAAATGTTTGGTAAGAAAACAAGAACAACACTAAAACCATCAACAACTTTATGTTATACTGTCCATTGAACAAACAACCCTAGTGGTATAGATACACAACCTATTTTGCATTGCACTTTTTTTAACACCTTACATATTGTGTGAAAAGTAGCTTTTATACATAGATGCATACCTAAAATGGCGAGCACGGTGTCTTAAATATGTCGATGATTTCAGTTAGAGTTTTGGCAACGAGGCGATGGTGCGGTTGGAGTTGTCCGTCGGTCTGGTTTTTCTCCTTTCTGGGGGAACACGGTTGCATGGCAACAGTGAGGTCAGCGATGTGTTGTCTCGTCTGGAGCCACATTCTTCAACAAGTGTTTTACGGAGAAAGAAAAAGGCGGCGTTTTTGTAGGGATGAGGTGTCGGGATGGCTGCTCAGCTCGGCTGAAAAAACGTTTTCTTCAGTGTATGTTTGTGCAAAGTGAGTGTGTTTGTGTGCGCGTGTTTGTGTGTGTTAGAATGTGTCTCTGGTGTTCTCACAGAGGCGCTTCACAGCAAATCATCTCTCCCCTTTGGCAAGGCTTTCCTGCAGGGGGAAAAAAAAAACAAAACCATGGAACATTTTATGTCTGCACGTTTAGAAAGGTTTGGAACAGATGAACGAGGTCTGACGGAAGAGTAGTAGGGCCCCCCATGAGAGAAAAAAACAACCAAAACCAAGGGAGGTCGTTCTGGTAATTATCACGCACTTGAAAAAAGTCAAAAAGAAGAAAGGTGATATATGATGTCAGGAAAAAAAAAGTCAAAATACAATGTCGAGAATGAAGTTGCAATAAAATGCCGAGAGAAAAAGTCGAAATCAGAATAAATTTGACCTTTTGAGACTTTAACAACCAGCACATGTGACTGCCTCCACAAAATGCCGTGCAGGCATTTAGACGTGGTGAAACCGTCTTTGGTAACGCTGAATACTTCCTTTTTTAGCTGGAAAACACTGCGGTTATCAGGGTCAGGACGTCGCGCCTCCGTCCTTCAGGTGCTGCGGACAGCCATGCCTGCAGTAGTCACGTGTGCAGGTACGGACTTACAAAAGTCCGTTTGGGATAAAGCACAAAAAAGGAAAAGATGGTATTTGGAGCGATGTTAGGCTTCCGTGTCCCATTGGGCATATCATGAACACAAGCGGACTTATTTGCCGAAGGTCCGTCTTGATATTCTATTTCAACTTCATTCTCGACATGATTTTTCAACTTTTTTCGTTTTTTTCTCAAAGGGCACGATAAAACCAAAACTACCTCGTGTTTTTTTCTCATGGGTGGTCCTAATCCTCCTCTGTATCTTCTGTGTTAGAGTAAAAAAAAATGCAACTTTAGCTACAGTCTTAAGATGTCTAGAGCATTTTAAGCAGATGTGCATCTGTTCTTGGATTCCAGTGTTTTATCTCAGAATAAAACCCTCGCGTGGGTTGCAAAGTGGCGAAAGAGTGGAACAAAGCAAACAGTAGCAACAATGGGAATTTATGAGAAGAAATAAAATGAATATTTACCACGACATCACTGCACCACACAACACTTGTGCTTTATTTGCATTAGGTTTACCTGCCCCCCGCTGTTACTCGGAAGGACAGGAAGACAGGCTGGCGGGACACAGAGACGATCCACAGTTAGAAAAAGAAGGAAGACATTTGCGCAACGTTGGGAGAAGAAGCTCTCTGTCCCTCTCCGTGACACAAAGGTTAAACTCACAGCAGCCCGGGGCATTTTTGGGCCTTCTCGCTAACGACACCGGACACTTTTTAAACACGGCGCTCTGTGATTTTAGCGGGCGAGTGTGGCGGGGAAGTCTGCAGTCTCTCAGTGTGCTCGGGTCACCTCGCGCATAAACACGACTGTCGGTAACACAACAGGTATTGATAAAAGGCCCGAGCTGAGGCGCCTCCGTGAGAGCGCAGCCACAGTCGGCCAGAAAGACCCCGCGGCGACTCCGGCCGCCATGTTTTACTGAAACGACAGCGCATTTCTGGGGGCGGGAGGTACAAAAATCAGGATCAGATGGACCTTTATCATCCACGTTCTTCCAAACACATCAGAGACGTGAAAAAAAAGTGACTTCGGGCGACGGTTAACGATGAAGCGACAGACTAAATGGACTGATGACGCGATGGCAGAAGAAAACGCAACGTTTCCCCCTCACTGAAACAAACAGCTGTAAAAAGAACTGTTCGTTTGGCCATGAAACGCAAACACGTTTCCAATGATGCGCACACTTTTAGAAGGGTGTGTGAATTTAGGATGAACAAAGACGTCTGATGTGTTTGGTCAATACGGAATCCTGATTCTGTTTGTGGGTCCGACACAACAATAACTCCTCATCCGCTCAGGGCTTTGGTTCATTTCAAACAGGCTGCTGCAGTAAAACAAAAAAGAGAATCGATAGAAGGGAAAAAAAAGACTGGATTAAAACTCAACTATATCTTACAAACACTCACACTGTTACACGCCAAATATTGACAACGCACGCTTTAATCTGGAACTCTTTACCTTGTGGTCCCCCATGCAGACGCTTGGCCCGATGTTGTCGTAGACGACAGACTTCTCCTCGCTTTCGGGCTGCAGATACACAAAATTGGGTTTTTTATTGTGGCGACGAAGGTGGAGAGATGAAGAGCGCTGCTTGTGTTACAGGCTGAATACACACAGGATGCAGCACGAGTGTGTGGACACGGCAGTTACAAGCTCCCGTCCTGTTTTATAACACACTCGTGTACGTGCGCAGCCCTCGGTAAACATCATTAGAGGGATGATACAGTTGACTGTGGAATCAGCTGTGAGTTTTTTATTTAAAATGAAGCATAAAAAGCAATAAATAATTAATAAATCTGCCAGATTATCAGTTTACAACTCTTCCCTAATAGAACACGGAACAAGTAATAAAATACAGGCTGATATTTACATTGTTATTTATCAGAACTGGTACCTTTACTAATAATAAGTTTAATTTAATAAATATATGAAGCTCAAACATAAATTAAAGGATCTCAAGTGGAGTTTTAAAATACGGGAAATCCAATTTTGACAAGACTTTACTGGTTTTTTTTTTAATAATAACTTTTAAATAACATCATGCTGAAAACATCAGATGCCACTAAATACACAGATCTGCATGCCATTTATGGATGATAAATATTCATCATGCTGGTAATTTTTCAACATTAACGTCAGCAATATTTGCTAAAAGTTAATTATTCTGAGACTGCCGAGTGACGCCTGGAATTTGGATTTTCCTTTTAGGTAAATTAGATACAAATTTGTGACGGCTGCATGAGCTAGGAAGATGGTAAATCATCTGATGGAACTAGAAAATGGTCAGAATTAAAGAGGCTGTCAATAATTTACGGCTACACGGTTCGTCCCGTGATGTTCACAGCTCTCGCGCTGCCGTTTTTACACACCTGCAAAGCAGCAACGGCACCAAAATACCAGCTCACAAGATCTCACATTTCCAAACTTTAAAATGTGGGGAAAAAAATACAAAATACAACATAACCCATTTTGGAGGTATTTTCTGATTGATCTACGATTTCCAAATGTGATTGAGCAATGTTCCCCGACTTGAAACTGCAGACCTCTGGTGGAAATTGCTCACATTTGTCTGGCTGAACTAAAGGTTTTTAAATAAGCTGCCTCCTCCCACCCCCCAACTCGCCGTTCGTACGCGCGCATTCAAGCTGCTGGTTCGCTGGATTCACTGAGCTGCACTGGTGCTGCAGAAGAAAGAGACAAAGAGCTCGAGAATGAACCGGAAAGACGAATCCAAATTAACTTTAGAGCGATCCTGCAGTGGGGCAGGAGGAGGGGGGCTCCACCCCGCTCCACCTTTCTGTGTCCACGCGCCGGCGCCTTTGGATTCGTCTGGCAAAGCCTGAGATACATTTATCAAACACACACTTGATCATTTACAAAGGCGGCATAAAATTGTGGATTTTCGGCCTGCGTAATCTTTAGACAGATAAACAAATTACCGGGGGGCCCCTCCGGCAGAGCGGGAGCGCTCGCTCGGCTACACATTCATTACTGCTGCTCCCGGAGCTGGTGCAGCGCCACACGGCCGGTGGGCAACCTTTGGTGTGTTAGGGCTCGGCAAGCAGAAAATAACATGATGGCGGGTTAACAGACCGTGTCATGATAGATGACGCTGCACGCCGGGCTGTTTACAGACCTAAAGCGCCTCTCCGTTCTGTAGGCTGAGAGCTGGAGGGAGTGAGCGCTCTGTGAATCATCAGCCAATCTGCGAACACACCGCCTGTTCCACTCGGTACATCACCAACATTTAGCCAGCGCACGAGGGGAAATAAACCCAACCCAACACATCGGTACCATCAGTCAGGGAGCGTTCTCCTTCTAAAACGACTTCAGCGTTTGGCTTTCCACTGCAGTTCTCAGTTTTTAGGTCGGCAGGGATGACAGAGCAGGAAGGGGAATTTCTCATTTGTTGGAGACAAAGCTGTGAGAAACTTCCTAAGCGGCCCCCTGCTGTGAACTGCACCACACAGGATTTGTTGGATTTAGGAACCGTCCTCACGCTGAATGAAAGAGTCACCGCCAGAAGAACAAATGAGAAGAGTATTAAGTTACAAATGGCCGAAATAAGTTTGTAAACTGATCCACCTGTATGACACTCACCTTTTTGAGAGGACATGTTAGCATGAGAGAGGACCTGAACCTTTTGAAGAAATTGATGTAAAGGCTGTGCGGGCCTGAATAAATGGTCCATTGAACCTCGTGTGGCCCCCGGGCCTCAGGTTGCCCGCTTCTGTTTTCAAAGAACTGAATTTAGAGTCAAATTTCCCCCTTTTTCGGCTACATTTACATATCATGTGAATCAATAACAAACTGTCTGAATTTACACTTCACATCAAAGTGCTACAGACCGACTCCAGTATATCTTCTGCTGGTTTTCATGGAACCCACTAATCAGGAGTGTCAGTGGAACACGTGTTGTCCTTGGTTAAATAACATCACATCACAAGAGCACATTAATTTCTATTACATCATTCCTATGAATTCACTGAATGCTTTAAAAAGCTTTTTGATGCTCAGGCTGTTTTCCAGGGGGCACGGCATCATTTTATGATTCCCAGCGAAAAGCTGTGCAAAAAGAGGAAAAACCTTGGCAGCAGTGCACGCCGGATCCCGAATTAATCCAGCAAACAGAGCGATGGAAACCGGTCGGGGTGGCAGATTGGCAGGAATTTACTATTCAGCGATTGGAGCCTGAAGACTCTCGGAGGACACAGAAATGTGGGGCTTTATGAAGACACCAGCTCGCTGGTGTGAAGTGTGGGGATATATATATACTGTTGGGGTGGACCCACGGCTTAAGACTGGTAATTAATATTCACAGACACCTCATACTTCCATCTGTGGAGTGGCAGAGGGCGGGGAGGGCAGTGTGGATCAAGGACGGCAGACGCGTGGAAATCAAGGATGTGGTGATTCTTGTTGGGCCAATAAAAGAAACAACGGGACTTGATTCGATCGTCCAAACGGAGTGAACATGAATTATGAATGACTGACCTTTAGGACCAGATCTCTGGCAGCGGTGGAGAGAAGGATTCTGTCACACCAGGCAGGACATCTGGTGTTCATGTACTGCTTCCCTTGATTGCTGTCTTCACTGTACGGATAACTGAGGAGAAGGAAACAAAGAGGAAACACGGGGAATTGAGTCATCTTCAAGCTAAAAAGAGCTTCACTTCACTGGGCAAACGGAGACAACAAAGGACAGTCAATAAACATGATTCATGCGAATCGGCAGGGCTGGGCAGGAGTAATAAATATGAGACATCACGTTATCCGCCTCATCTTCGAGGCTGAGATCACAACGCCTTCCTATGAAAACAGGAGGTCCATAAGCACGACCAATCATCTAAGTAATCTCCTGAATCAACACACACGAATGGCTCAATCAAAGCGCTCCTTATTTACCAACTGTACAGATTGTGAGTCAGCGAGCCAGAGAGGGAGCACATTTTTTTTTTTAAATTGAAAAGAATAATCAAGATTAGAGAAAGATTCACTTACATCCCTACAGGGTCATCAAAAACAGATTTGGTGCGGCAGCAAACGGCCATGAGAGATTGTATCGGGGAAGCGCGAACAATCGGCTGATCTGAGCAGCAGGAGAAGCTGGAGTCGGGCGTCGGGCCATTGAGCCGACGCAGCCTGTACATTGTGGAGAATTCAATTTGGCTGCGCCGCTCATCAAACCGCTCCGGATTTACACGCCACCAATCCAATTTGTTTTGCAGCCGTTTGTCAGGACGATGGGACCGGGCTTACGTGCTGTGATACCAATCCAATTTGCTCCTCCGGTGCCAAACGCAGCGGAACACAAAGTGACTCCTTTCGGAGGACGGTGACGTCTTAATGGTGAAATAAACGTACGCGCATCTGGCCTTCCGTGCAACCGCCTCAGCAGTGAAATACGCCTTCTTGTGGATTGAAGCTGGGCCGCGTTGAGACGTTTACCGAGGCCCTGAAATCACCTGTACTCGGGGGTTAGTGATACGAGCGCATGAGCAGTGTAAATACGCAGCATGCAAAACGTGCTAACGTATGGACCACTGAATTTCAAACCATTCAAGCAAAAATAACATGTATTTTATATAAACCTTTAGATACAAGTGGCCATTTGGTGGAGAATATCAGTGTGTGATCTCCCTTACTCTCTTTCTCTCTGACACACACACACACACACACACACACACACACACACAGAGCCCCCCACCAGGTGTACAAACAGACCTGGAGTGAGCTACTTTAAGAAGTTCCCTGCCCCCAATTAGCATTAATAGCAGTTAAACTGCAGGGGAAATGCATGGGGTTTTGCTATGCTAATCAAAGGACTAAAGAAGAGATCCCGGGATAAAAGAGGGCTTGAAGAATAGGATGAGTGAAACAGAAATAGACAAGGAGGCAGAGGAGAAGGGATAAAGACGGATCAGACAGAAAAGAGGCAAAGCGAGGGTGGAAAAAGAGCAAAGTCTTCAAAGGGCTTTTGGAGATGCTCAACTTCAGGGTGGCCTGAATACTTGTGCTTCCTGAGGGCTGGTCCGCATGAACAATCCTCCTATCAGCTCCTCTGTTATGGCTTTATTGACTAACAAGTCTGGGGTCATTTTAGTGTTAAAAAGACCAAGAAAAAAAATCAAGACAACCTCCCCCAAACAATTAACTCTTACCTGATAAAGGACTTCCTCTAAATGCTTTGACAACAAAACTTTGCTGTCAGCCAGTCATTTTTGCTGACAGACAGCTGATTAAAAACGGTCGACAATGGCCATTAAACGGCCGTTCTGGTTCAGTGTGGGCGCAGGTAGAGGCTGCTCCCTTTTCTGTTTTTCCACACCCTCCAATAGCTCCAATACAGATAACACGTCCTAATGCTCTGCAAACAGGGGAATGGCACACTGGGGGCCAAATGATTAATGATTCCGATTAGTGAGCTGACAAACTTATCGGCTAGGTAAACGGTCTGAGTGGGCAGGAGAGCTGGAGGCCGTCGGGTCATATCAGAACGCTATTGCCCAAAAGACTAATTACGCGAATTAATGGGCCTGATAAGTTCAACAATTGCGTACCTGGGAAGGTGGGGTGGGGTGGGGTGCTACCAAATATGTGTTTGAATGCGACTTGCATCTTCTCTCACTTCCTCCTACAGCAGGGGTGGGCAATTGTTTTGCCTGAAGGGACACGTTGGGTTTTAAATCCTGATAATGGGGCCAGGCCAGGTGGTGCAGAAACTCACCCCCCTAAATGAGGACCGGGGGTAAATAAAATCCTGCTCGACGGACTGTTGACTGGGAAAATATTTAGAAGAATCTGTAAATTGGTCCAACTAGAGATGGATGATTAAGCTCCAAATGATGTTTGACCCCACCTTCTTGAGAGGACATGCTAGCATGCTAGGTAAAGAGGGGGGTCTGAACCTTTTTTTGACCAATCAAGCTGACAACCTTCTTCATTTGGCCTTTAGAGAAATTATTTAGAAGGCTCTGAGGGCCGGATCAAATAGTTCGTCGAGCCACATGTGGCCCCCGGGCCTCAGTTTGCCCACCTCTGTCCTATCGTGTTTCCCCAGGCTGGAACAGTAAAAAGGATAACTTTCTTACAGGTTCCCTAATTCGTTTGTATTACTGGTTATATCTCAGACGATACGTGTGTGTTCAGGTGGTGTTAATGTTTGACCCGGTGGATGACACATCACTCACACTGGTGCTTGTTTGTCATCCAACATTTGGAACAGGTGACGTGAGTAAGCGTACCTTTACCGTCTGACCAAGAATCACCTGAGAGGGTGTGTTAAAATCACTGTGAATAGCACACAATTGACTGTCATTGTGCTAATAAAAGACTCCACCAACAAGATGCTAAAGCCAAGGATGACTTTCTGATGGAGGATGAGCTACAGCAGCTCCCGAAAAGAAAATACTTACTAGTATTTACCAGGTTTCTAATTAGGACAATAGAGACTGAAATATAGACCTTAGGAAGCTAAAGTTAAGAGTCACCGTTATAAAGCTACCAGCACCAGCAACATTATTTTGAGGACCACAAACAAAGATAATCGGATATTTAAACTTAGCTATCCAGCACTACGTGTTGAATTACCGACTTTAACCACAGATACTGTTTGCAGCAGGCTATACTAAAACCGGTGCACATACAGAATGTTTTCTCTGGTTTGCAGAGCTTGGTTTACAGGCACAACATTGGCACAGTTTAAGGCAAACAGACCTAAATACCAGCACTGCTGCAGCTCCAGCTAACGGTCTGTTCAGTCCTAACATGTTTTGCCCTCAGCTGCTGTACACAAAGACAAAGGGAAGCAGATGGCCATCCGTTTAACCCTAACCCGTGTAGGATTGTTTAAAACAAAGCCTACCCCCCTCTTCGATGGCATCATCTCAGACAAGAGGCAGTGACAAAAGACAGTGTACAATCTTTAGCTATTACACCACAATGGACCCTCATCATTTTCACAGGCTCTCTAGTCGTAAGAATGATGGATGCGCTAATGGTTGTAATACAATGTTCCTGTTCAGTAGATTAGCTCGCAACACTCAAGCCTCGTACTTTACACTGGCTGCTTCAGTCAGGCACGGTCTTTATAGTACAACTGCGCTGCTCCTTAAACGGTGACACGTGCCTCCGCTTCAGTGTAGCATAGCGGAGAACAAGAAGCTTGGTTCATATGAATGCCAACTAAAGCGATATCAGTGGAACATCCATGTTCGGGGGATGGGGGGGTGTTAATAAAGGTCTCCAGAGGTCAGAAGAATTGTGTGAACATGGTCATCACAGAATAAAGCGACCAGTGTGTACAGCAGAGCCATCAGCGCCAGCACTTCCTATCATCGCTGGGAGTGTTGAGAAATCCTCTTGTTCTGGCAATCCTCTCATATCTGCTCATAAAGAGTTATTACAGAACTGGCGAGTGGCCACGCGTGTCAGATGACCGAAATTTGATCGCATCTGAAGGACAAAGTCGTTCTCTCTGCCGTCAGCTTTCGTGACCGTGTGAACACAGCATCTTTTTTTTTTTTTTTTTTTCCCCCAGCAGACAGGCCATAACACTCACACTCCTGGACAATTTAAGGCAGCAGGCCAGAGTTGATCCAAGGGTGCTTCCCAAACAGCAAAGACACAGTTGTTGATCAGTATGGTCTCACCTCCTGACCCTGGGGCCAGGGGCTGGTTCTTTCCACGTCTGGACTTTACTGACACAAATGTGGGGGATGGACTGTGTTTATCACCACGGGACCACCTTCAAGCTCAAATGTTCATTTGTTATTCAATGCTAGCTCTCACTAAAGTAATATTTGGAACCTAAAGTAGTTCTGCTGCTTTAGTTTAAACCAAAGTAGCATTTTGTAACTTTCATTTCACGGATTTCATGTTGGTGATTGGTCCATGTTGATATCAATAACTGTAACAGGGCATCCTTCGAAGTGGTGTGTGTGTGTGTGTGTGTGTTAGTGTGTGTGAAGGTCCATAAATCAAAAGAAATGAATTTTATTATCTGACCATGACCGCACTGGCTGTACAAGATGAGTGCACATGAACACCATCAACATCAACAGAACTGCCTATACTTCCACTGTAAATCAGGCTTGTGACAATTTCATTGTACCACTTAAAACCTGAGCGTGCACACACACATACACACAAACACTGCTCAGGAGATACAGCAAAGCTTTCACACCAAGCACCCTATCAAGCATCTCCTACTTCAGAAACATTTTTTTTTTTTTTCTCCCGATTCCTCTCACACAGAAAAAGAGCATCTTCATGCTTTGAAATCACGATTTGCATCACTGGATTGATGTCACTCAAACTCTCCCTCAAAGTCTATTCTCAGTAACCATGTTACAGGCAGAATTCATTCTTCCACTGCTCCCTCATTGTCCAAGCATAGGGGGCCCCGATTTAATTTTTGCATCGATCTCGTGCAAAAAAGAGCAACGAAATCAGATCAGAGGAGTACTAAAAGCTTTTCCCTAAATCAATCAAAGTACGTGAATAAGTTACTGCTGTCGTAGTATGTTTTAGAGAATATTAGCGTGGTTATGTCACGGTTAATATGAAATCAAAAGTATCATAACGTGTAGTAAAACTTACCATTATTTTTCGGTTGTGATTTAATGGCTTGCTACGTTTATTGCACTGAGCTTATCAGATTCATCTTTTCTCTTCTCGAAACTGGTCGAAAAACCCAGTAATCGCACACGGACTCGGCTGAACAAATGTTTGTGTGCGCGAGAGTCGTTTCACAGCAGCCGACTGGCTCCAGGTCCGACTATGACGAGGCCCGGGTAAATTCCTCACCGTCGTGTCCAAACACTTAGACCTGTCACGGCCAACTTTGACGCATGACTTTCTGAAAGTAAAGAAATGATTTGGATTTTCGGGCTCCGAGAGCGGGGCAGCAAACGCAACGTTGCCCCGACGGGAGCACTCAACCCTACCCGGCCTCTGAAGTTTTTAGAGGGATCGTCTACGTTTCGTCACATCTAATTTGGTGACAACTTTTCCGCAGTAGGACATAAGGTGGCTGAATTAACTTGCAGATTAAATGCTGGTGACTCGTATTGATTTATAGATCCGGACAAAAGTAAGGCTTGTGTAGATGGTGTGTGCGCGTGTGTGTGTGTGTGCCAGGAGAGGGTGTGTTCTGATGGCCTGCATTAAAAAGAGTAATAACCTCACAGATGGTGAGGGGCCGGACCTGAACAGGGTATGTGATGGAGAACAATCGCTTGAGGCTTGATTGCTCAAGGAGCTCGAGGCAGACCTGACAGGGGGAGGAGTATCAGTGTACGAGGGGTGGGGGGGTGGGGGGTTGTTTAAGTTTAACTAGGCCACTGCCGCCCATTACAAGGCTGACAACGATGTGGTTTTGTCGCGCGTTGCGTGGAGTCGATCAAATCAGATTTCATAAGCTGCTCCTGGGTTTCATCTATTTGATTCATCATCACCTCAAGTATGCGGGAATCATTTGTATTCCTACACAGCAGTGCGCTCATTCCTCCCTGTGGGGAGATCATTCAGTATTATACGGATAGATGCAAAAGTCAGCCAGTGTAAAAGGACAATAAATCCACCTGTCACTTATGCAAAGTGATGTAAATGGAGCCCCTGATTAAGACACACAGTCATTTAAAAAACAGGGACCAGCGGAACCTTGACACGTTCACTCACATACCCCGCCTCAAACACACTCATACACACCAGCTTTGATAGCTCAATGTTTCCCAAGCTTGCTCTCTCCCTCTTTTTCTCACTCACACTAGCGTGTGGGCTGTCTCTCTCTCTCTAAAATCCCTCCCTGCCCCTCTCCTGCCACTAGAGCAGTTTATCAAGTAATTATTGTTTGATTACAGCGTTTCATTATCTGCGCTGATTGAGTCACAACCAACGGCAAAGGTCAAGCGCCATTAACGCGCTGCTCCCGAAACATATTTTCGCGCCGGCCGCGTGTTTGCCCTCCCTCCGGCTCTCCTGAAAGGGCTAATTGCAAATGCATTTGTTTGAGGAGGAGGAACGACTGCTTGCACTCGTCTCCCCCAAATCCCACAGAGAGGGGATATCAATGCATTCTCCACGCGTGCACACGCTCACCCTCGCCCGCACAAAACCATACACTTGGGAGCAGTTTGGGACTCCATCCAATCATATTTGAGTCCTGATAGCCATCAAACACGGATTCAACAGCTTTCACAAAACCATTTTGGACAATATAGATCTACTGATTTTATATATTAATTCCCTTGAGGGTGCAGCAAGGCAGGACAATTTCAGCATGCTGACTGACGATGCAGTACAAAATTGGCAGTGTTCATTTCATCAAAGGGAATAGAGAACAGAATAAAAGAACTGTTGTCTTGAAATTCACACTTTCGCCAATTTAGTTAGATTTTTAGGCATTTTCTCCACAAGATCAGCATTTTAGTAGATCCACACTGTCCTGCTCCCCCTTGGGGGAAAGTCAGGCACCTGGACTCTCTTTACTATAATTTCAAGTAGTGCAGGATTAGCAGAGCAGATGCAGGAGCTCACGTGAAAACACGACAGACAAGCACATTTGCCTACCTTGGTGGGAAAGAGATCTCCAGTTCATGAAGCCGATCCTTGAACACTGACAGCTCTTTGTCGTATTCTAAAAGCTGCAAAGACAATAAAAAGTAATGTGAAGAGGCACGTCAATCTGTCCAAACTTAATACATGTTCTTTTTAAACAATACAGAACAAAATTAGTGCATAAAAAATCCTATTGAAAAGCCTGTCTGACCCAGAGATGGTCAATCTAAGGCCCTGGGGCCACATGTGGCCCAATGAACAATTTAATCTGGCCCGCAGAGTCAAATTAAGAAAGTGGTCATCTTGATTCTTTAGAAAAAGGTTCAGGCAATGAAGGACAGTTCGAGGCCTTCTCTTTTCAGTTTATCCGGTTAGCTGGTGTTATGCATAAGGTGGCCATCGATGATCGTGAGGCCAACCTGGTTCTAACATTGTGGGGGGGCTGCCTTCATCAATCATGTCTCCTCACCCAGCTGTACTCACCCACACGATTGTAAACAGATTCTCTCTCTCTCACACACACACACACACACACACTTCCCCCGCTGTCCCTCTATTACAAATCCCATAAATCATTGGTGAAAAGTGCAATTAGCAGCCTCTTGTACACATTAATTATCTCAGTGATGAACAGGTAACTCGGGCACCTGCATGACTGCCTTCAGGAGAAAGTGACAGCGACATTTCCCAGCAACCCTAGCAGGACCTCGTGCAAGCCCCACCCCTCTCAGGCAGGAACAAATTGAAGTGAGAATCACATTTGTTTAGCGGTAATTTGAGCTACTGTACACGTTTCAAACAGCAGACTACAGTCATGGACCAGCGAAGATCCACTCCTACGTAGCTATAAAGTGAGCTCTGACGTTAATGACATTACATCATTGTATAACACGCAACTAAAATGTTGATGGTTACTTATTAAAAAAGGCGTACATGAACATGGGTGATATCAGCAAGTTGTTCCCACAACAGATAGACAGCAGGAGGCAGGTGTGTGTCACATGAGTGTAATCCAGCAGTGGCTAGCTTCTGTCCTCTATCCACACTGACATATAATCATTTGTCACCACAAATATAAATGAGCTAAAAGCTGATGTGTGCCATCACAAAGTCGTTGAGTGTATGTGATTATGTGTCAGTGGTGTAGAACAGTGGCCATTACTTCCAGGCTGAGGGGCCTCCCAGACGGAGTCCCAGTGGTTCAGGAGGGCAGATGTGCCACATTCATCAAACTCGCACATCCAGGGTCACAAGAGAGACTCACTCAGTGTGGATGAGGGATGGCTGAGCAGAAGATGCAACCCCACGCGCCACTGTGCACCCGTGTCTCAATTCGCATCACACTCTAGTGTGAACGTTGCCACATTTCTTTAGCATTCAATAGACAATTTATTTCTTTTTAAATTGTTTGTGTAGTAAAAATTAGTATTAGTATTATCATAGTCATTTTACTAATACTAGTATCAACTGCAACACTGGAAGTGACGTCACCACAACGGGATGTGACGTCAACACTAGGCACTGAGCCAACTCCGCAGCATATCTCGGCCTCATTCCATGGCCCATCTGTCTGGCCCATTTGGCTCTGCCCACCTCCGCCATCCTACCTACTGAGACACTTTAGTGGCTAGGGCGTGTGCAAAGGCGGTGCCGGGGCAGGCCCGGCGGCCGGCTTCGGAGATGCGGGCACCGTTGAGGCTGCCTCTGGCCTCGGAGATGTGGGCGTAACACTCTGGGACCCCTTCCGCCAGGTTCTCTGGCAGTCCGTCTTCGTCGTCTTCTGCCAAAGGGATGGGCGCATTGTATGAATGGTTGTACGCCCACAAGCGGTGGTTGATGGCGTCGCAATCTTCGGTCGACACTGTATTGCCGTTGTGCATGGGGCGTACGTCTTTGTTGGCCGCGACAATCACTGGGCACCCACCGATCTCGACCGAGCACTTGCCCTTTTGGTCGATGTGTGTTTTGGACCCGGCCAAAATCTCTTAGCCTTGGGGCATGTTGGTCATGACGCCTTCTTCCCACAGCACCAGCAGCTTGTTGGCACAATTATTATAGGGAAAATTTTTGTTGTTGTGATTGATGCGTCCCACAGAGAGACAACAGCTGGCGATGGCGTTGACAATTGTGGTTTTGCCTGAGTGGGACATGCCCCACATGCACAGTGTGTTACGCATACAGCACTCGAGTCGGGCCCACTTAGCCAACAACACGCAAGCTCGAGTCGTAGCCCTGCTTGGCAATGGCTTTGGTCATCCAATTGTCGAGCAAGGGATTCCTTCGGCAAACGTGTACGTTTCCGACTCGAGGAAATTTTCTCTGTCAGCTTCTGTTTTAATTTTAAAGAAAGGATTATCGCCCTGCTGGAGAGGAATCATGTGATACAAGTTACAGACACAAGTTTCCTGGTTCTATTTTACATGTTATTTAGCAACAAAACCTAACACAGGTCTCAGCGACTGTTCTAATCAGTAGCTGGAAACCTTGTGTACGCATGCATCATAATCGCAGCTGTTGTTGTTTATTTAGAGTGAATTGGCCGGTATAATCAGTTTAAACAGAAAGAGATGAGTGACATATGGCTAAGTATCCATGTTGTGTTTAAGTGAGTGTTAAGTAATCCTTGCAGGTGAATGAAAAACACAAATTTCACACTACATTTCATCTTGGGTCAATTAAACAGCTCTGCCGGTTCAGTGGTTAAAAAAAAAAAAAAAAAAAAAAAAAAACCCTGTGTATGTTGGTTGAGAGGTAGGATAAAGCCGAGGGTAGTTTGTCAAGCAGTCATGACCTTGAGGGTGTGTTGGTGTGGCAGAGATGAGGAAGTGTTTAGGGTGAAAAGTCCCCTGTCGCTGCTTCAAACGGCTGACTCTGCATGGATGATCTGTACACTCCATAAATCAGACGAGTGATGGTAGTTAAAAGGAAGAAGTTGAGCAGGGTAAAAGAAAAAAAAAAAGGTTTTTGCTCCGCCGGCTGCCCCCCCCCCCCTGTAATTTTAGTTTGATTTACGGGTTGTCAGATATCTCCTGTGACAACCCCTGCTGCCATTAAAATCATTAATAAATGCTGGGGTGAAAGGTCTTTTATTTTGTTTTTTACCCCTAGCACTTGGCTTTCATTGCAGGGAGCATACTTTTTTTTATAGGATTTTTATTTTTTTTGGGGGAAAAACGAAAAAGGGGGGCGGGCGGGGGGGGGGGGGGGGGGAGATTGGGGAAAAAAAAAA